>PVKH010035376.1:0-11752 GCA_004027955.1 Chaetophractus vellerosus | reverse complement strand
AACTGCTGGGGCAAACTCACCCTCTCTGTACACATGGGTGGAGCTTCTCTCTTGGCCCAAGGTGATGTCTTAATTCCAGATCTGTTTCCATGGTTTTCTTCTTAAAGCTGTTTCTCCTTTAATCTGTCCTTTCCATGTTCCTTTTAGTCCAAGCTGACAGTGGTTTTGTTCATACAGCGCTCTCAAAAACCTTGTTGATTTAGCATGCAAGAAGCAGGGGTCCAAGCCATCAGACAGTAAGACTTTCTACAAGTCTTTCCAAGATAACTGCATCTTCAATTCTGATTGACAAGTTCCAAGTTTAGTTAAGTTTTCAACTGGGGCATGATCATCTGGGAGCTTGATTTCCAGATGCTTAGAATTTCCAGAATCAGTTTCTTTTTCCTTTGTGCTCAGTAATTCAGTCCTGAGCATATCCCGCTCCTCTAGCCTTTTGCTGTAAGCTGCAAGGAGAAGCCAAGCTGCATTCTCCGAGTTTACCTTGGAAAGTTCTTCAGCTAAATTCTCAGGTTCACCATTTTCAAATCCTGTCTTCCATATAACACCAGGAGTTAATCTTGCTAAGTTCTCTGCAACTTTAAAACATGGATCACCTTCCCTCCAGTTTCCAATACTAGTTTCATCATTTACTTCTAAGGCATCATAAAAAGCCTCTTTAGCATCCATATTACTATCAGCAGTCTCTTCAAAGCACTGGAGGCCTTTTCCACCAAGCATTTCACAATTCCTCCAAAAAATACCCCTTACCCATTTATAAAACTGTTCCAACATTTTGGTAATTGCAAAAGCACTACCCCACTCCCAGTACAAAATTCTGTATTAGTCAGCCAAATGGGTGCTGATGCAAAATACCAGAAATCTGTTGGTCTTTATAAAGGGTATTTATTTGGGGTAGAAGCTTACAGTTACCAGGCCATAAAGCATAAGTTTCTTCCCTCACCAAGGTCTGTTGCCCCGTGTTAGAGCAAGACAGCTGCCGACATTTGCCAGGGTTCAGGCTTCTTGGGTTCCCCTCTTCCCAGGGCTGTGTTTCTGTCTGGGCTTAGCTCCTCTGTTTCCTCCACAAGGTCAACTGTGGACTGTAAGGCTCTCTAGGCTCTGCCTCTCTCCACAAGGCCAGCTGTAGACTATCAGGAGAATGGCTTGTCTCTATCCCGGGGCCTTCTCTCCTTCCTCATGACCATGCTCCTCTGTCTGCTTGCCTCCCCAGGCTCCAGCATCAAAACTACTCCAACTCTGTCCTTTGCAATGTCTTTTATCTTTGAGACCCCACCCACCACGGGGTGGGGCTCAATGCCCTACTGATGTGGCCCAGTCAACACCCTAATCATAAGTTAATCATGCCCAGATTAACAGACCAGTTTACAAGTATAATCCAATATCTGTTTTTGGAATTCATAATTATATCAAAACTGCCAGACTGCTACACCTTGCTTCAGCAGAAGCATGAAATATTAACCATTTGCATTGACATTCTTAACAGCCAAGACTGGCTAATTAATCAGACTCATCAATTTTGATGGAAGGAGGAGTATGGTACAGTTGAGGAGAATGGGATGATGAAAGCACAGGGAAGACATGGATGAGGGTGATGTCACACATCTTATCTCATTGAATCATCAGGCAATACTGTGACATTAAGAAATTAACACCCCCACCGTCAGTATTCCCATCTAATGAACTAGGAAATGAAGCTCGGAGAAATCACCCAGAGGAGAAGTGGCCAAGCTGGAGTTTTAATTCAGGTTGTTTGACTCTTCCCCATATATACCACAGTGCTTCTGACACGTCTGACACCTCTCCCTTCCCCCTGCATGAGCACTGCACCAGGTGTCCCTCTTCTCCCAGCATGGGGGGGGGGTATGAGCCTAAGCATACACTCGCTGCTCATCAGAATGGCCACTCTCCCCTTCTCTTCCTGCTCAGTATCCCCTCATCTTCACCCATGCCTGGCAGATTAGTGTGTGTTTCGGGAAGATAAATGCTTCCTCAGATCTTCTGACAGAGATGACTCATCTTGGGAGGAAAGCTTACAATACCCCTCCTAGATCCAACAGACAGTAGGAACCAGAGGTTGGATCTTTCCCCCTCCCTCAGCCTTCATGGATGAGGCTTAAAGAGGGTTAGGGGAGGCTTCCAGAGGCAGAGACTAATTGCCTTCTTAGGCATCTACAACTCCACATCAGGCATGCAGGGGGATTTATGATCTGAGGCCATTTTCCTTATCTCTCCCTTATAACTTGCCTTTTGAGTGAATAGAGTCTGTGCTGGGAGGAGAGGACGAGGATAGTTTTCCTGTAGTCAAAGAGAAGGTTGGCCAGGCCCTCCAGTCAGTATAGATGTAAACGACGTGGTATGGGGCTTCTCATTTGGGTTTGGAAGTGCTTGAAAACTCCTTTGGATTTGATTTGGGGAACAGAAGTCAGTGATGATGGAATTGCTCCTTGTCATTTGTGCAGCACTTTGGAATGTTTTTTTTTGTAAGTGTTGTTGTGCATTATCTTATCTGATCCTCACAATAACCCTTTCAGGAAGGCAAGACAGAGATAATTAATCCCATTTTACAGAAGGGGAAACTGAGGCACAATGTGACTATCTGACTTGTGTAAGATTACACAACTATGAAGCAACAGGGCCAGAATGGAAATCCAGACCTTCTGCCTCAAATGCAAGACTATCACCATGCTCATCAGTGCTCGGGATAATGAGAGTGTTTATCTCCGTAGTAATGACGTCCAGATTTGCCAAGGATGGCATTTTGAGTTCAGGTTTCCTACAAATTTCAGTAAAACTTTAATAAGACATTTTATGTAGCATTTCAGAAAGAAGTAGTAGGGTCCCTTGTCAAACTAACATATCTAACATTTTGCATCACCTCAAGATAAACAAAAACGGATTTTTCTTGAATAATACCCTGGCATGTATACTTTGGAAAAGACCATGGTCACACTTACACAGAGTAAAACTTAAAACTTTGGAGGAAACTAAGTCAGTCAAACTTTCCTGGACATTAATTCCTCCTATAACCTTTTCCTGAAAGAGAAAAGGAATTCCATGACCATTTTCCTCACCATTCTTTAGGAATGTGTTCTGTTAGTGTAGTACTGCTTGAGCTCTGCAGGAATACAAGGTCCCCAGGCTCTCTCCTGTGCAGTCCCACGATACCAGTACGCCTCCCACACCAGAACAGTCTCAGAGCATGGCTTTAGGCCCATCACTGACAGCCCTGCTTGGACAGGCTCAGTGGTTCCCTGTTGCCGTCTGGAGAAAATCAAAGCAGCTTAGCAAAGTATTTAAGACATTTTATATCATGACCCTAATTAACCTTTCCAACTTTGTCTCCTAGATAACTGCTCTGCCTATTTCCTCCTTTTCTTCCTTCTGTCAGCTGTTACAACTTTGCTCATCTAGTTATTCCCACACCCAGACCACCACATCCTGGTGGCTCTTGCTTTTGCCTCCTCTCTCCACGTACCTGGGGCTACTCAAACCTCACAGGCAGCCTCAGCCCCAACCTATCTGATACATCACAAAGTTAAGGAGATGTATATCAGTGATCAGGGGACTCAGCATCCAACTACGCTGTATGCTTGTCCCCTTATGACTCAGCTACCAGGCACCTGCCTTGTTCCTAAAGAGGAAGAACCTCACTTTGGGCCCCAGATATCACCTCTGGGTCCCTGTCTAAAATAACTGCTGAGCTCACATTTCTGAAAATCTGAACCCTTGCTTGGTGCCACAGGGACATGCCTCCTCTGTCCAGGGACTATATTTCTTTTCTGAAACACCAAGCTGCTGATTGGTTGGTATTAATGGCCTACTGTGTCTCCCAATCCTGGCTGCTCCCAATACACTACTGCTATTTTCTAATAGCTAAGCAGGGTACTCTAACAGTCCATGTTGACTTTGTCTAAGGTTGATCATTTGTGCTTTCTCACTACTCTCCAGATTCAGAGCTCCACCTTTTGGCCTGGACTTCAGGATCATCATCTTGCAATATGGTCATATACAGGGGTGAGCTGGTAAATGCTTAACAACCAGCTCTTGGAGGGAAAACAGAGATCCCCAGATGTATTTGCCAATTCCCATGGTATAAATATCCCACCATGGATGATTTCAAGCTACTACCTTAATTGGAGGAGATGTACATAACTGGCTTTCTCTAGGAGGTGTGAACTAGACCCACTCTGGTTATAGGTGTCCTATCCTCATCTCTCCTGCTATGATTACTCTGTTGCAGCCATACTGGACTTCTCTCACTCTTCAACATAGCATGCTCTATCACACCTATGGGCATTCGCAAATGCCATTCCTCCAGCAGCCACATTACCCTTGCCTAATGCCCCAAGTCCTTACCCTTTATCTGTCTACCTAATATTCATTCTCTCAACTCTGCTTAAATATCATTTCCGCCTCTGCTTAAATATTACTTCCCCAAATTGAGTTAGGCATTCCTATTGTCTCTATACCTCTTTGCATTGTTAAAATTTGTATTTATAAACCAAAATAACTGTCTTCCCATTAGAGCCATGTATCATGCTTGTTCAGACCCCATGATGTCCTTAGCCCCAAGCTCTTTGAACAGCACATAGCCAACTCTCAATACATTCCTGTTGGCTATCTTATGATCCCTTACTGGTTGATAAGCTTTCACCAGCATATTTCCTCTGTAGAACTGGTATGCCTTTTCTTTAAATGGACATCAACCAACTGTGCTTTCCTCTTTGCTTCAGCAGACAGGATGCTCAAAGCTAATTTTGTTGCCTCAATTTAATAACTTTTTATATGCTAGACATTGCATACCTAGGTTCCAATGTTTTTTACTTTGTTCTGCATCTTCAATTTTGCCTATATTTGTCGTTTTATTTTCATTTCATGTATTTTTGAAAGCTGCTTCAAATTTGCTGGGTTACAAAGTAGGATGTAAACAAACAATTTTTCACCGCACATTTTTGTTTCATTATTGAACATAGACCTGCATTCTCCAAAAGCAGAACCTCTGTCTTACCAGGACTTGCAGTGGGAGGAAGCACAGTGAACAGGTTAAGACACAGGCTTTAGAATGATAGGGAACTGTGTTAGAATCCCTGTTTTTCATACATTTGTAATGTGACACTGAGAAAGTTAATTGGCCTCTCTGATTTGAAGTTTCTTTGCCTGTTAGGTAGAAGTGGCAAAGTGTTCCCTCCAGGGTGGTTATAGAGATCCAGCTAAACAATGTGTGTGAACTGCTGAGCACTGTTCCTATCACTTGGCAACTGCTCAATAAATGTTAGATATAATTACAAATAATGCTATTGAAGAAGAATGAAGACATGAGTCACAGCAGATTCACAGAATGAGGGGGTTTGGCAAAAGCCAACTTATGTGCAAAAGCCAGCCCCTCCTATCTTCTCACATTCTTTCAATGCTGGCCTTCCCCCACCCGTCTGCAAATATCACAAAAGTACCATTATTTAGTCTCTCATTTGCTAAGAGTGCATCACTAATCCCCCCAGGGACAATCCTAGTTGAAACCCCCCCCTAGTTTCATTTGCTGGGAGAGAAACTTTAATTCAGCACACTGAAGAAAATGCAATTTGGTACATTTCATCAATTTACTGCAACCTCAATTTGCTTAATTTTGTGCAGTGTAGGAAAGACATAGAAAGCCAGCTCTAGTGTGTTTAAGATTGTACAAGGCCCGATTGCAGTCTCGTTCCTTGTCTGATTTCAGCTGAGACTCTTTTGTTTGATTCCTGTCTGGCACGTGTGGTCCCCACTTACTTACCTGGAACATTGCGCCAATCTCTTGGAGTCTCTAAGAGGTGACATATGTGGGCCCATTTTCCCAACTGAGAATCGGAGTGAATCTGACAGAATTTCTTTGCTCGCTTTGGAATTTATCATCAAAGTTTAGTGTTCATTTATTTCTGGTATCATTTATCAAGTGTACATTGAGGATCACTCTGTAAGGGGTCTCATGCGTGAGTGAAGTGTATCAACCTTCTATTCCAAACAAATTGATGTCCTCACTGTCCCTTAAAATGCTGTGGCTCACCATACTAACTTGCCTTTGTTTGTACCCTCCCCCAAGTTTGAAAATTCCTTTCCTCCTTCTCCAAGACCAAAACCAAGGGTTATATTTTTAGTTCAGTTTGAGATTACAATTATAAGCCACCATTTGTTCATTCTTCCATTCTTTCTTTTAGTGACTGTTTATTCATCACTGACTATGTACCCGGCCCAGTGTTTGATGGTGGACATACAACAATCATTGAAACAATGTAGTCCTTGGCCTTAAGGGGATTATGTTCTACTAGGTAAGACACACATTAGTGAATAAACTCAAATAACTTTAAAAGTATCTAGCATTCATACAGCAGTCACTGCATGTTAGATATATTACACATTCATTGTCTTAATCCTCAAAAAAAAACTTAGAAAGTTGATGATATGATCATTCTCTATCTACACAAATAAATGGATTTTTTATGGAATCTCTGTAATTTGCCCAACATCTAGCTGTTGAAAAAGCCAACTGATATTAGAAACCAGGTCTATATGCCTTCAAAGCAATGCTTTCCCACTGTGCTACCTTACCCACTACAGATCTGTCCTATATATACTGTGCAGAGCTGTGACATTCATTTGACTTAAAGGGTTTTTGACAGGTGTCAGAGCCCAGATACACACAAAGAAGCCACAAACAGGGGCTAGAGATTTGAGCTATCTTGGGGCTATGAATGGAACACCTTCACCCAGTGATGCAAGGAGACCCAGCAGCAGGAATGTTCCGAGTTCTGGTTCTGAGTCAAATGTAGAAGTCAAGATCAGCCAGGGGAGGCCAGCAGGCTCTGAGGATCTGCCCAGTGCCTGGTTAAACTTTGGTAGGAAGGCAGTGGAGAAGAATTAGGGAGAATGCTTGGAAGTTCTGGAAGAATTTGAATGGATGATATCCTCTAATCATGGAGCTCTTCTAAAGTTCTGAGATCTGCCTCCTACCACCTTCTGCTCCCCTCTACCCCTACCCCAAATTTGTTGGCTTTAAAGGTCAGTGCTCTTGGGCTTGCATCTAACCAATAGTTAGATTGCTGGACCAGTTTCTTGAGCCAAGTGAAGACTTTAAAGTTTTCTCAAAGAAGAGCACTGGATGGAGAGTCTGAGGACCGTAGCAACCTCTGCCATTGCCATCTTACTCAGTGATCTGGGCAAGTCGCTCATTTTTTCTCTGAATTTTACTTCCTCATTTTAAAAAATATGTGCATGTGAATATAAAATATATGAAGGAAGGCTCAAGTTACTGCTACCAGCAGCTGATTTTGAGGAGAGAACCTGGGATCTGGGGGAATAGGAGAATTACTTCTCTCTTTATAGCATTTTAAATGGTTTGATTTTTAGCATATTCATATATCTAACTATTTGTCTGTGTGTCTATATCTACATCTAAATCTATGTCAATGTCACACCAATATCTATATATACTTTAATGAATTGCAAGTACTGTCTTTTAAGCTCCAGACATTTACTATAGCGTGCTGAATTGTCAACCAAAGGGTTTGCCTCCAGAGCAAACAGTGAGCTTTTAGAGGGAAGAATGAAGTCTTTGTCATATTTGTCACTCTGGAGCCCAGTACAGGACCTGGCACCTGGTTAGTGTTAAAGAAATAGTTACTAAATCACTTACTTTTAAACAATAAATAAATGTGTGGAATGAAATGGTGGACCAGACAAGAACTCCTGAGTTGTTCTCACCAAGGAGATTCTGCTTCAACATGCATCCCAAAGGGCTTCTCATCCTTAGGCAAGTTTGTGAGTTTCTCACCATCTTACTCCATAGTGTAGGTCCAGAGGGTCAGAGTCAGCACCCAGGAACAGAAACAACAGTCAATGTGGATCCTTTGGCAGAGACTGTTTTTCCAATGTCTTCTTCCCCTTGCTGAGAGGTTTACTGATTGAGGGATTCCAGGTGTTTACAGCCAAAAATAGAGGCCAAGCTCAGGGGCGTATCTTGTTCCTGAAGAAGGCACAGGGCAAGTATGAAAGGTGAAGCTTTCAGGGAAATTTTTAGGTAACAAGCCTTCCCTTTGGGCGTAGTATGGGAGCTGGTGTTGTGTGTGTGTGTGTGTGTGTGTGTGTGTGTGTGTGTGTGTGTGTGTGTGGACTTCCTCCTAGGAAACAGGCTGTCAGCGTCCAGGCCCTTTTCTTGTGACATCTGCTCTTGCAGCCAGGAGCTGGGTCACAAGCTTCCTTCCTCTCTTGCTTCCGTGCTCTGTGGTCCAGCGGCAATGGGAAGTGGAATGAGGGAGAGAGAACATGCTGTACTCGGATTTTAAGTGATGTCTTCAGGGCATGAGAGAATGTAATTCTGTTTGAGCAGTTCGCTGGCAGTTTTGCAACTCATCCCCCTGAATTAGGGACCGAATGAAGTCATTAGGCCCTAATCAAAAGCAGCTAATCAGGAGTCAGTGGGAGAGCTACCAATTAATCGCGGCTGGAACCCAACGAGCTGAAGTATCCAAGGCTGGATGAATAAAAGTAATGAAATTAAGTATCAGTGCGGTGCAAGTCTGCACAACTACAAGAATGGGTTATGGGCTGCTCACCCTTTCCTGCCATATGAGAAATAAAGAGTCGGTGCCAAAACGTGGATGAGCTGGGAAGTAGCCTTGGCACTTGCCATGGGCTTTTTCTGAAGCTAAGATGTGCGTTAGCCATTGTGGAATGATATGAAAAAGCTGGTGGAGTTGGTTTTTTAAGTGTAATAATACGACAGAAATACCACGTTTGTAGCACTTAACTAATTTCTACCCAGATTACTTGTTGATGTGTCTTCTCTACAGCTAACCTGTGAAGACGGGTTGTTTCAGATGTGTCTCTGGTCCCATATGCAACACAGCATCTGGCACATCGTAGCTGCTAAATAAATAATTGTCAAATCATTCAATTAATTCTGGGGCATAGAAAAGATTTGAGCCTAGGTTTCTCTAATTCCTAATCTTACCATTCTCTTCACCACTCTGGCAGAATGACATCAGTGCCCTTATTTAATCAAAATAAGAGCTGTTTCCTACCAACACTTTCTGGTTCAGAACTGTTCAAATACTTTGAATTACAGTTTTAGGAATTTTGTAAAGTAGACTTTCAAATCCAAACCTCTAATTTCACAGGTGAAGAGACCAGGGCCAGAGAGTGAAAAGAGCTTGCCCCAGGTTCCTCAACAATTTTGTGGCAGAGATAAGACCAGAACTGAGGTCCTGACTCTGAGTTCAATCGCTTCCCTAACCAGCTGACCCTTTGCATTCGTTATTCACAGTCATGCTTTCTACGCGGCATTTATTTGTCCTTTGAGATTCCCAGATTGGGACCAATTAAAGGTTTGTAGAAGGGTTTCTGAACACTGTCCCAGTGGCCAGGACAGTGAGCCTGGGCTACCAGGGAGGCAGGAGCCTTGGGCAGAGGGAGTATCTGTACTAAGAGATCTGCGCTAAAAAGAAAAGAGACATCATTTGTGTCTGGGAAGGTTTCTGCAGTGATGTGCTTCTGAGCGAAGGTTAGACTAAGATGAAATGGGGGAAGTGTTGGCAGGAGGGGCAGGACTGGGTTCAGAAGTGTGTATCTCTGTGTGTGTGTGTGTGTGTGTGTGAGAGAGAGAGAGATCATGTGTGGATGTGTTTCATCCTCCATATCCTATATATGGCTCTGTGTTTAAAAGTAGGTGCTTGGATTTCTCTGTGGAGGAACATGTCTGTGTACGGTTATTTTTTTTTAGCTTGAGCATTTGTGTACATCCAGGAGGCATGTACAGACACCTGGGAGGTGGCATTTGTATAGGGAATATTGAGGGTGTGTGTTAGTATGCAAATCTCTATATATTTTTCTTTGCATGTTGTTTTCCTAGATTTCTGTCTTGCATGTTTTCAGGTCTGAGAATCTGTTAACGTCCGTGTGAAAGGGCATTTGTTCTTTGTGGAGAGAATAACTTAGGCAAGGATTTGCAAATGTGCATTCAGAATTTGAGGGCATCTATATTCTGGTGGTTGTGTGTGCATTTTAGAGTGGCTGAATCCTGTGTGAGTTTGGGAGGAGAAGGGGGATTCAAAGGCTCGATGTGTTAGTATGTTTGTGTATGTGTCTGTGGATGGTATGTTTGTGGAGTATACTTTGTAAGTTTGAAAATTAAGGGGACCAGAAAATTTATCATCTAAATGAGATGCGTTTGAGAATGGAGAATGGTTTTGTGAGTGTGTGTATGTGTGTGTGTGTTTGCAATTGATAATTACAGCAGGACTATAGGGGAAATCCATGACTGTCCAGGGCAATCCATGATGTGTTGTCACTCTGGTGTGTGTTTGTGTGTGTGTGTGTGTGTGCGCACGCACGCACACGGTATTGGAGTAAGGAATCCATAAGAAGAACCACAGACTGGAAGAAGCCATGAATTATTTAGGTCTTTCTTAGGTTGTAGGCGCACAAGAGAATTATGAGAATTAACAGGTAAGAGCATGTCAGCCCCAAAGATATGTGTTAATTTTTTTTTATTTAATCAGATCAATGAACTGAGAAAAGAGGCCATACATATCTTGTGGTGACAAAAACCCACATGGTTTTAAAAAATTAGCACAGTCAGTAAGAAGAAATGTGAACTACATTGTGCTAGAAAGTGTCTTTCATGTACAACATCCACTTTGCTGTGTCCCCTTTACACCTCCTGCTTTGTTCCCCATGAGTAACTCCAGCTTGTGATGGCGAGAGAGCTGAGACCTTTCATCCTCTCACCTCAACAGTTTGGAAAAATAACTCAGCGTGACCTCCATGATGTAAGAAACAGAAAGAGGCTAGGGAGAGTCAGCTGCTTCATTCCAGGGGATTCAGAAAGAAACCCAGGGATGCACCTGGCATTTTCACTCCTTTTCTGCGAATGCAGCCGCTGACTTCCTGTTTTACACATACATCCCCTGGGATTGGGAAATCCATTTGCTCAGTTCTCACAGGCTTTGCCAGAGAGAAATGGAAAAGTTGGCAATGTTGATTCCCCTTCCATTCCTCCATTTTGGTGCAGTACTCAGTTCATGCCCCACAGTCTTTCCTTCTCCATGCTCGCTCTACGTGCTCCTCACAGTAGAGTCTGCTATTGATTCTCAATGTTATAATAGAAGTATTAGTACTAATAGAATGGTGGATTGAAAATGGCTGCAAATTCTTTGCCATCTTCTCCAAGAAAGGTAGAGTCTAATTGCTTCCCTTGGAAACTGGGCTGGCCTTACCGAATTATTTGACCAATAGAATATGCTAGAAGTGCTTTTCTGAGGCTTCTGAGGCTGTCTTCCAAGATGTCTTGGGGCTTCTTCCCAGACCTCTACCCCCTGGGAAACCATTCACAGTTCTCTGAGAAGCATGGAACATGTTTAGACCAACCTGGATAGACCGCTCTTGTCGATCTAGTTTATGGATATGCTGTGGTCGCCAAGCAGACCTGAGTGCCAGCTGACAGCTAACATCCTTTCCCTATGAAATACCATCCCAGCCTCAGTGACAGACAAGTGCTCAACCATTACAACTATTAACTCGTGGATCAGGGCCCGGCTAGATAGCTCAGTGGATAAAGAGCGCGCTGGGATACCACATGGGAGGCCCCAGGTTCGGTTCCCGGGGACCTCTCCTAGCGGACAGACCGCCTTGAGAATGGCAAGCCGCCATGGGTGGGCCAGAACCGCCGTGGGCAGGGCAAAAAGCTGCCACGGACAGGGCAAAAGCCGCCACGGGCAGGGCA
>PVKH010035375.1:0-11745 GCA_004027955.1 Chaetophractus vellerosus | reverse complement strand
CAACCCCCCCTCCCCCCAAGCCCTAAGCCATCACTTTCTGCCTCTGTAGATTTCCTTATTCTGGACTTTGATATGAGAGGAATAATATAGCATGTGGTCTTTTCTGACTGGCTTATTTCACTTAGCGTAATGTTTTCAAGGTTCATTCATGAAGCATGTATCAATGCTTAATTCCTTTTTATGGCATGGAAATTCCACATATTGTTTATCCATTCAACTGTTGATTTGGGTAGTTTCCACCTTTTGATTATTATGAATAAGGCAGCTATAAATGTCCATGTACAAGTTTCTGGGTGCACATGGGTCATAGGGTAGCTCTGTATTTGATCATTTGTTTACATTCCCACTGGCAGTGTACGAGAGCTCTGATGTCACCACATCCTCTCCAATACTTTTTATTATCTGACTTTTGGATGCTAGTCATCTTAGTGGCTGGTGTCTCCTTGTGATTTTGATTTATATTTCCCTGATGACCAATGATGCCAAGCATCTTTTCATATGCATATTGGCCTTTTGTATATCTTCTTTGGAGAAATGTCTATTTAGATGCTTTGCCCATTTTTAAAATTAGGTTGTCTTTTATTACTCAGTTGTAAGAGTTCTTTATGTATTCTAAATAGCAGACCCTTATCAGATATATAATTTGCAAATATTTTCTCCCATTCTCTGGGTTGTCTTCTCACTTTCTTATGGTGTCCTTTGAAACAAAAAAGTTTTTAATTTTGGTGAAATCCAATTTATCTATATTTTCTCTTGTTGCTTGTGCTTTTGGTGTCAAATCTCAAAATCTGTTGCCAAATCCAAGGTTGAGGAGATGTACCCCTTGGTTTTCTCCTATGAGTTTTACAGTTTTTGTTCTTACATTTACTGCTTTGATCCACTTTGAATTAATTTTTGTATATGATGTGAGGTAAGGATCCAAGTCAATTCTTTTGCATGTAGTTATCCAGGCCTCCCAGCAACAAAAACTATGGTTTCTCTGTTGAATGGTCTTGGCATCCTTGTCAAAAATCAGTTAATCATAGCACATACATTTATTTCTGAACTCTCAATTCTGTTCCATTGATCTACCTGTCTATCCTTGTTGCCAGTACTACACTGGCTTAATTACTGTAGCTTTGTAATAATGTTGAAAGTATTAGTCATCCTACTTTATTTTCATTTTCAGGAAAAAGAAAAACTTAATACTTGGTCCCTTGCAATTCCATATAAATTTTAGCATCAGCTTGTAGATTTGTACCAGGAAGTCAGCTGAAATTCTGATAAGGATTGTGTTGAAATCATAGATCAGTTTGGGGGGAGTATTGCCACCCTAATAATAAGTCTTCTGATCCATGAACATAGGATGTTTTTGCATTTATTTAGATCTTCTTCAACTTCTTACAACAGTGTTTTGTAATTTTCAGTATATTATTTTATACTTCTTTTGTTAAATTTATTGCTGAGCATTTAATTCTTTTTGATGCTATTATGAATAGAATTGTTTCCTTAATTTCATTTTTGGATTGTTTATTGCAATTGATTTTTTAAATACAATTGATTTTTGTATGTTGATCTTATGTTGTACAACCTGATGAACTCATTTATTATTTCTAATAGTTTTTTAGTGCGTTTCTTAGGATTTTCTGTATATAAATACCATGTCATCTGCAAATAGGGATAACTTTATTTCTTCCTTTCCAGTCTGGATGTCTTTTATTTCTCTTTCTTGCTTAATTGTCATGGCTAGACCCTCCAGTAAAATGGTGAGTAGAAGTGGTGAGAGTGGACATCCCTATCTTGTTCCTTAGAGCGAAAGCATCCAGTCCAGTGAGTGTGTTTTAGATGCCCCTTATCAGATTGAGGAAGCCCCTTTACATTCCTAGTTTGTCGAATGCTTTTTATCATGAAAGGATGTTAGATTGATAAGTCATCATGTAGATGCCAATTGGAAACTTTGGGTTGGATCAATTATCCATGTTGACCATGTAAAATTAGCAGAAAAAATAAGTAAGAAAAAACCTTGCAGATGCATCAATATTTCAGGAAGAGGTAGAGAAGAAGAGTCTGCTGGGCACAGGGCCACTCAGCATTCCTTAGTGGGAATTCCAGGAGAATTTTTTTAAATTTTTATTTATTACACCCACCACCAACACCTTGCATTGATATGGAACATTTGTTACGATTGATGATAGCACATTTTTATAATTGTACTATTAATTAAAGCCCCTGGTTTAACTTAGGGTCCCCTGTTTGTGTAGTGCAGTTCCATGGATTTTTTTTTATTCTGTTACCATATATACAATCTATCATTTCCCCTTTTAATTATATTTAGATATATATTTTAGTGCTGTTAATTGCATTCACACTGCTGTGCTACTATCACCACCATCCATTACCTAAATGTTTCCATCATTCCAGAAAGGAACCCTGTATATTTTAAGCCTTCACTTCCCATTCCCTAAACCCACCCCATCCCCTGGTAACTTATATTCTAGATTCTGCCTCTAGGTGGTTGCTTATTCTAATTGTTTCAAATCAGTGAGATCATACAATATTAAGCCTTTTGTGTCTGGCTTATATCACTCAGCATGATAGGTTCATCTGTATTGCCACATGTATCAGGAATTTCATTGCTTTTTATGCCAGCTCTGTGTATTAAATGATTTACTTTATTGAGTGGATGGATGGATAGTTGGTCAAATGGATGTGGGAATATGGAATGAGATGTCTCTGCACTTGTAAAATTATTAGAGGCCTATTACAAACTACATTTACAGAGATTAGCTACAAGTATACAAACAGAGTTACTAAATTATTTGTTCTATCCTATCTAAAACCTAAACCAATGTGCAAACTCTAACCCAGCATTTCGCAAAGCCAGTTCTATGAATCAATAATGCTGTTGAACATTAATAGGTATTAGAGGAAATGTTTTAAAAATAATTTTATGGTCAAATAAATTTTGGAAAAAATGCTTAAATGAAAATCGATTGTTTCACTGCAGAACTTCTCAAGTTCTTTAGTGTAGTAATATGCATTGTGAGTTTCTAACACTTACTTGGCCAAGGACTGTTTTTTGTTCGTTTGTTTTGTTTTAATATTCAGCATTTCTGGGGACTAAAATTCTGAAGAATATACTTTAGCAAATGCTGGTCTACACAGTGAAGAAGGAAACTTTATTTTTTGATGAGATGGTCCACAAACGACATATCCATCGGACTGTAGCCTGTTCATCTTATGTGCATCATCAAGGCCTTATCAGCAATGACTAAGTTACTTGCTCTTCCTTATGTTCCTTCAAAAGTCTCATTGTTCCTGCATGCAGCTTGATGAATGCACTGCTTTGTTAACCCAGCAAGCCAAGAGGAGTAGTTAATACTTTAGCGCCTCTCTGGCTGAATGATTCCATTCTAACTAGGGATCACGGCCCAATCCTGGATCTAGTAGCTGAAGTCTATTACAGCGGGTGGAGTGATTGCTTTTGCAAACTGCGTTCATTTGTGCCCTAATATATGTATGCTATGAAACGTCTCCTTCGGGACCAAGAAGCACAAAGCCGGGGCTGTTGCCTCAAAGTGACTGTTTGCAAACTGAGACCTTAATGCAATCCTCAGGTGGAAAAGGCATATGGCTATGGTTCTCTGAGTCTCTCTGTTATGGTGCAAGAAGCAGCTGAAGCCACAGCTAGAGCTCTTGTTACCTTTTCGTTAAGAACTCTTTTCCCTTCTACTCCACTGGGTTGGTGCTTTTCATAAAACACTACGGTCAATTTGCTTTCCCTGAAGGGGCTATAATAATCTTTATTGTCAAAATCCACCAGAATACACCAGCAGGCTCTCTTGGCCTAAGCCCCACAGGAAACAACTGTCCCAGCCTGGCTTTTGTTTTCAGGTGTCTTTTGATCCCCTTTTCTTCTCATTGAAGTGATGGTTATCCTTAGTTTGTTCTGTTTGATCACATTAGGCATTTATAAAGTATACAGTGAACCTCTGCATTGCTTTCCTATGACAAAATGTATCATCCGAATTCAGTATTATCAGTTTGGTCTGGATGAAGTTTTCTTCATTGAATTTTCTAATTCTTACTCAAATTAAATGAGTTTGCCATTGATTTTTAATCCTCTGACACTGTTATGTTTTGTTTTAATGGGGGCCAAGGAGTGCCTTATCTCTTTCCTTTTTCCTGTTTAGAAGAGTTTGGAGCCATTTGAAAAAAATGAAGATTTCACAGAGCATTTCCTTTTCCAGATAATTAAAAAAAAACAAATTGGACTGCTCTGAGGATTGATTCCTAGAAGGTCCTAGTTTAGAAGACCCTTTATTTCACTAAGATTTAAGTTTTGTGTCTATTATGCTAACAAATAAATGGAAACATTCTAAATGTGGGCTAGTTAAATAAATCCTATCCAACCACAGCACGGTGATGTAGAATAACGATCCATGGATTGTGAAAATGTTAGTGACATATTACATGAGCAAATCAGTTTTTTTAAATATAAATATATGCGTCAACGCCTAGAACAAAACTTGGAAGGGCAAGTGGCTGCATACATGAGAATGTAGTTGTTGAGAGCACACAAGCTGGACATGGAGCTTGAGTGCAATTCTGTTTTCCCACTGACTATCTGTGTGACTTTAGGAAAGTTGGTTGACCTTGGAAGCCTCATAATTTTCATATGTCAAAGTAGGATAATAATAATCCCTAACTTTATATAGTTATGGAACAGACGAAATAATATATGCAAAGCTCTTAACGTACTGCTGACCACAAAATAAGTGCTCAGTAAGTGGTAGACATTAATAGCTTCGTTATTCACCCAAATGTTAACAATGTTTATTTCCAGGTGATGGGGGTCCTGGGTTTTTATTTTTTGTATTTTTTTTTAACAATTATGATATAATGTAAGTGTATTCGGTGTTTATTTTCTTTATTAGAGAAGTTGTGCATTTAACAGAACCAGTGTGCATACAACACAGAATTCCCATATATCAGGGTGTATTTATTAATGTAGAATGTATATGGAGACATATATATGAATATATCTTTATATGATATAAATCGTATCCTTTGCTTCCTGTCCTTAAGTAAGTTTCACTTCTAATAAATATTTCTTCAAAGACTGAGCCCTCCTTTGAATTCCCACTGTTGAGTTTTTCCATTGTTTGTCTCACCTTCTCTAGAAGCTTCACTCCTAACACAGACCCTTACCTCCCCTGTCTGCATCCTCTCCACCTGGACCTCATTCTGGAAACCTAAGTCTGTACAGCTTTCTCTGGTAACAGCACTAGGCATGGATGCAGCACCAGACACCCAGCCCCTTGGGAAGACAGTGGCAGGTTGGGTACTTGCCTAGCACCCTCAGGGATGTGGCTGGCCCAGGTTGGATGCTGAATGGGGTGCTAAGTTTCCTGTGACAGTGATAATTAGGCCTCCATTGTCTTACACTCACTGCAAAGTGAGTGTAGCCAGCACACATTGCAATTGAGGTGAAGTGTGCAGGCCAACCACGCTGCCAATTCAATGCACTGCCTCTAATTCCCATATCCATTACCCTTGGACGTCTCCCAGACCCACAGACAGACAGTGTCTGCATTACCTTTCCAGACATACTTCCCCCTCCTCCAGAGGAAACCTTTTCTCCCCTCCATCTCACCCTCCAACCTCCCTGCCTGCCATACCATACCAGTGATAACAAAAGGCCCACATGAGTGTGAAAAGTATCTAAATGTTAGTTGATGCTGCTCAAAAAGTAAGCTTGAGCAGGAATATGTGCCAGAAGGTTTCCATAATTTACAACGAATTTTACATAAATTATTTCATACAAGTGTATTCATCATTTTTCTCCAAAATCATGATCTATTTCTCACTTGACTCAAATCCGATTAGGAAGGCAGCTATTATCTCTTTGGCACAGAGGAAATTATGGCCCTTAGAAGCCATTCTGTGAGCCAGTGAGCTAGTAAATGTCAGAGATTGGAATCTGCATATTCTGACTCTTAAATTTAATGTTACTAAGATTAAAACAAGAAACACATTAGATCTACCTCACTTGGAGCAGAATGGAAAACAAATCAACAAAGTACAGTAAATAATGAAGAGGTCCCAGGTTCAAGGATTGCTTTTAACATTTTCTGTTTCTCCTTTCTAACTTTGATTTACATCTAAAGTAAAATATATTCTAGCTGCTAGTGTCTGTCTGGTTCTTAACCGCTTCAGCTAGATTGCAGGCAACTGTGTTTGTCCTGGACATTTGGTTTATTTAATAACGATATAATTTGTGAGCATCTTTGGAGAATGAGGATTGGATAGGGCTCTTGACAACATTTCTCAAACTCCAATGAAACACTGGTCTCTTCTTGATTCCTAGTAGTCTTCCTAAGACTGGGAAGTTCATGAACAGCTTTCTGGTACCTTCTAGGGAGAAGCTAAACAACCTTTCTTTTTAGATCATTAAGAAGACTCAAACATATTTTCAGGTGGTTTAACCAGAGAAATACAAGAACAACTAAATTTCTACCCCCTCCCCCTTTTTATTTTCCCCATAGCTTAAAAGGAGCTGATGCTGGCAACGGGATCAGAGTCTTTGTGCCTGATATCGGAATGTTCATTGCTAGTCTGACCATCTGGCTCATCTGTAGAAACATTGTTCAGAAACCAGTGACAGAAGAAGCTGCCCAGTATAACCTGGAGTTTGAAAATGAAGAATTGGTAAATCTGACTACCTGCCTCTTCCTTCTTTGACTTCTGAGGACCCTGCCCTTAACAGGTGGTGGAGCTGTAATAGTAACGCTAACTATGCATAGCACTTAGATCTCACTGTGCTTGACAAGAAGGTTAGTGATTACTATGTCAAGAGTCTCACACAGTGGTCATGGGTAACCATCACCATCCACACCTTAGCCATGAGGAAACAGGTTCAAGGGCCTTAAGTGCCCCTGTCTCCATCAGGTAAAGGACCAAGCCAGGATTTGAACCCAACGTTCTCATTACCATCCCAAATGGACACTTGTTATTGTCTTAAGTGGTCAACCTTTGGAAGTCATAGTTCTATGCCCCAGTTGGTCTGGATGCCTTAGTTATTGCACAATATTTAGAGAAGAAGTAACAGCTGGGAGTTTCAGAAGAAAAAAAAACATTGCTTCCTCCTTGAAAGGAGGCCCTCAGATCTGTGTGCCTTGCCCTTCAGTATGCAGTTGAGTTGACTCAGGATGCTTGTTCATGTTATTTTTAAGTGGTCCAGAGATAACATATATTTTTTTAAATGTTTGAATTGAAAAAAAGATAAAAATAGAGCAAATGCTGCGTTTTTGAGCTAGTGGAAACGGCGTCGGGATAATCATTGGATAAGGGAATATGTCAAATTTCATTCCTTGGTGTACAGGAGCAGGTCAGATAACTCATTCTTCTAACCTGCTATGGAAGCCTCCTATATTTAATCTCTGTATTTTTTTATGCAAGGTTAGGTGACATCAATTTTTTATTTTATTTTTAAAGGTGCTTTAGATTCCATAAATGATACATGAAAAATATAGGGGGATTCCCATATACCCTACCCCCTCCCCCTCCCACACTTTCCCCCATTAACAACATCTTTCATTGGTATAGTACACTTGTTACAATTGATGAACACATATTGAACCATTGCTACCAATCATGGTCTATAGTTTACATTATGGTTACACTTTGCCTGCGTGTTTTGATAGATTTTGACAAAATGTATAACGGCCTGTATCCATCATTGCAAAGTCATTCAGAACAATTCCAATGTCCCCAAAATGCCCCCGCCTTACCCCTATTCTTCCCTTTCCCTCCCCCCAGAACCTCTGGTGACCACTGCCTTTATGTCAATGTTACAAGATCTTCCATTGCTAAAATAATAAGTCTACATTAGTCCACAGTTGCATTCCCCCCTTTTGTTTGTCCATTCCTCAATATTGAGGATTTTAGGATGGTGATGCCCACTTTGTTTCTGATTGAGAGGGGGCTTAGATCCCATGGGGCAGATGGATGGAACTGTTTTCCTTGCTGTTGTAGATACTCTGTTTTTTGGGGATGAGCATTGTCCATCATCATCATTTGGTTAGTTGTCCTGGGTGAGTCTGGTGAACTGGAGAGTAGGTGTTGCAACACTGCTGAGATTCACAGCTCCACTTGCATATGAATAGACTGAAAATTTAAATCCCTGGTACATATATTTAATGAGTATAGTGCTAATTAGAGGTTCAAATAAAAGGGGCAGAAGAGCCATGTATAGGGAAATTATAAATGAGTCTAACTCTTTTACATTGGGGAGCATGTATTCCAAAGTAAGGCCCACAAATTCCTGAGGTTGTCTGCCCTGCCTATAGTGTCTAGATGTCTCTAGAGCCTTCAGGAGCACCCCTGCTTGAAGCACTGTTTACTGTGGCAGTCAATGAGATTCTGCTGAGACATGCATATGAGTAACCTCTGGAAAGACCTCCCAACTCACTGTGAAATCTCTTAGCCATAAAACCTCATTTGTATTTAATAATGCCCTCTTTTGGTCAAGGTCTTTTTCCAAATGCTTTACTAGTTGGCACTTGGTAATATTAATCCATCAGTGCCAGGGAGGCTCATCCCTGGGAGTCATATCTCATGTCAGGGGGAAGGTAGTGAGTTTATTAGCTGAGTTTGGCATAGAGAAAGGCCATATTTGAGCAACAAGGAGGCTTTCAGGAGGTAACTCCTAGGCAATATATAATATTAGGCTAAGTTTCAACTTCACAAGAACAAGGTTTATAAGTACAACCACCAATGTCAAAGGCCTGGCGTATTGGTCTGTCCTCCTTCACTTGGCACTCCCCATGCAATCTAAGGATTCTTGCCTCTGTTAGAAAATGTGGCCAGACTTCCCAAGATGGGAATTCAGTATTCTTTCAGTTACTGTGTGGGTCTCCACCCCACGGAGACAACACCCCATGACCACTTGAACATATTCATATTCCATAAAATCATGCCCCAGGTGCACCCCTCCCCATACATCCTCCTATCACCAAAGCCCTGCACCAGTGATCCTCCCCTGCCATGGTTGCGACCCCGCTGTGATCCAAAATCTCCCCAAAAACAAAGCCAAAAAAATTAATGAATGAAAATAGTATGTGACACCAGTTTTTAAAGTAACTGGTTTAACAGTTGACAGGTGAAATTCGCAAAGAAAAGTTTTACTAGAAAAGACTTGGTGAATCCTCTGAGATTGACCCATGAGAAAATATTTCTTACATGGTACGATCTGGACTGGAGTCTGAAAAGAATATCATTACATGGCCAAAATAAGCAGGAGAATTTGTTTAAATTCATTTTATTTTTGAAGGCCCCGACATACTTCCTGCTGATGATGAGTCTTGGGTTCTGCACTCTAGAATGTTTGGTTTTTGAGGATACTCCGAAAGAACAATGTTTGCTGGCATTGTTTCTTATTACATTTATCTCCATGGAGAAATGGCAAAACTAATCCCCTGGTGCCTGGGAGAATTCTTCTTCAAATGCAGCATTGTTTTAGGAAAGTAGCAACTAATCCATGGAGAAGGCTCATGAGCCTTCCATAATTTCAGGAACTTGATGCTGAGGCTCAAGTTTGCTGTTTCAAAGTTGATCACAAATCCAAGGAGTCCCCTTTAAGACTTCCAGAGGACACGGCAAGAGCCTTCATGTTGCTTTCAAATTTACAGAGATCAAATCTTAGAAAGGAAAACCCCCTTCCTTACATGCCATAAAAGCTGCCTTTTCCCCTGACACACCTGAGATCTTGTTTATTTGTTCATTTTAATTCAGAAGCAGATCTGCAAATAATAACCAGGAGAAGGATTCCTATTCTGAATTATTTTTAAATGTCTAACTTTTTAAATTTAGGATAACTATGCTGTGGAGAAAAGGGTTATTTTTGCAATGAAACAATATATGATTTCACCAAACTAAGGATATCCCCATACTAAAAGTTAAAAACTCTTTCTAGCTATTTCATGAGATTTGAGGCCTCATTTTTTTAAGCAAATAGTATTTTAATGTGGTATTGGACTACTTTTCTGATCAGTTAAATATCCATTAAATAGGAATCGTGACCATGATTTTGTCAGCCTTAGGAGAAATCTTAAAAGTCTGACAAATCCAATGTGAAGGATAAAATGAATATTTCAAAATAACTCAACCCCCATCTGCTAAAAATTCAGGAATGCAACATTTAGATCCTACTAAATTTATTTGGAAATTCATTCTGATCCTGGAAAACTGCACCCTCCTTTCTAATACCTAATGCTCATTTTGTATATTCCAACACACAAAACAAAAAATAGCCAACTGCACTGGCCTCCAAGTTCCAGCCTTGAAGTTCAGGTTACTCTTTTTTAAAGAGCAAGAATGAAAGAGTAGGAGAAACAAAGCTTTTTATTTTCACCACCTAACTAGGCCTTCAGCCTTTGGTGTGTTCTAACTTGAGACAGTTCAAAATCTCCCGATTTCAGTTTTCTAAATCCTGTTTGTTTAAGCATGCAGACATAATCTTTTGAAACGTGTCACCATTTGGAATGGTAATAAGCTAGACGGCTGCCCAGTTCCCCTGCAAACCTGGCACCGTGACATGCACAGCGAGTTAAAGCCCCACTCCGTGGCTGTCCCAGAGACACTGTCCCTAGTATAGTTGGGTGACTCCCTTTGGCTGCCTAGAAATGGGGACACCTCTGACATTATGTACCTCCAAATTTAGCACCCTTGGTCTGCCTTCTCTGGGCTTAACCACACTCGCAGTTTGCATGAAGCTTTTAATTCTAGTGGTTTTAGATGTCATTGGTTTAAATGAAAGAAAAAGGCTTTAATTGGGGGAAATGATGGGTCTGTCTTCTAAGGAAAGATTGAGGTATAAGGTGTTTAATTCCAGCTACCTTTCACTGGCCATGAGTTGTGAGATGGATGGCCATACCGTTTTTCCTCTGATGAAAATACCAGGGAGTACCCCTCTGGCAGTCGGTTGGGTGCATCATCACACAAAAAGATGGGGGCAGTATTATTGACAAAACCTTAATTGAGCCAATTTTGTCTAGAGTGGACGAAAATGGGACTGATGGTGAAAATAATTTAAAGAAACGGCAATTAGGATATCAGGTAAAATGCCTTGAAACTATTAAAAATGAATCTATTAAATAACTGAAGTTTTGTTTCACCCATGTATTAATTCACTTAGCAACATTTAGCAGCCAGGAATCAAAGATCTGAAGGAGCCTTTTAAAGTCTCTGGATATTTTCTTCTCTCCTTGCACTAGTTGATAGGTGATTTCTCACACGTGAGATACAAGTAACAACAAAACACCAATTGCGAAAGTTGTAGCCGGCAATGGCAGAGCCTTTGGTCCCATCATTGGGGGCGGTTGGGGTGGGGGGGGGCGCAGAGAAGGCAGGTGCTTCTGCTCCAAGGGAAGAGCCCTGTGCCCGCCCCACCCATGGCCCCCACAGTAAGGTTTCACTCCGTTGAGAGTGGCCGTGCCATCTCTCCACCCTTAACCTGGAAATACCCCCGAAATGGAAACATCACCAACTTAATATAAATTTGTAACCCATCTTGGGCCCGGCTAGATAGCTCAGTGGATAAAGAGCTCGCTGGGAAACCACATGGGAGGCCCTGGGTTCGGTTCCCGGGGACCTCTCCTAGCGGGCAGACCGCCTTGAGAATGGCAAGCCGCCATGGGCGGGCCGGAGCCGCCGTGGGCAGGGCAAAAAGCTGCCACGGACAGGCAAAAGCCGCCACGGGCAGGG
>PVKH010035374.1:0-11739 GCA_004027955.1 Chaetophractus vellerosus | reverse complement strand
TGCCCGTGGCGGCTTTTGCCTGTCCGTGGCAGCTTTTTGCCCTGCCCACGGCGGCTCCGGCCCGCCCATGGCGGCTTGCCATTCTCAAGGCGGTCTGCCCGCTAGGAGAGGTCCCCGGGAACCGAACCCAGGGCCTCCCATGTGGTTTCCCAGCGAGCTCTTTATCCACTGAGCTATCTAGCCGGGCCCTCAATTTTCATATATATTCAACTATGATCATTAAGTCTTTACAGAATACATTTATTTTTAAAAAATATATGTGAATTTCCATGATATTTATAGGAGTTCGTTTAATAAAGTTTTAGAATAAATGCTAAGCATTGAAGAAGGATGTTTGTTTGAATCCGTCAGTATAGGCTGCTGACTGTTTGCTTTCATGACCCTCAGTTTTTCCAGATCACTAGTTCTTAGGAGGGGTTGCCATCAGGAATATCCAGAGAAATTGCCACAAATATCAGCTACAGGTCCCAGCCCTGGAAGCCTAACCTGGTAAGGCTACAGCGGGGGCCTGGGCACCTGCATTTTTAAACAAGCTCCCCGGGTGATTCTGATGTGCACTGACTGGGGTCCAACACAGAAGCTAATCCTACACCCTTGGGAGCAGATGTGGGGATGGCGAATCCACGTCCATGAGTCGGTATTTGAGGAATTTATCAATTACATCCCCCTGTGCATATGCTCATACTTTCACACTCATTTAAGTACACTTAACAAAATACATAGCCTGGTCCCAAGAGCAAAAATTCCCTTCTTGAAAATCAGAGATAAGTTATTATACAAATTGCAGAAAGCAGAAGGAAGAGATGAAGCTGGAAAATTGAATTTGTTGGGCCTAATTTGAAACTTGGCAGGAGGCTGGGTGTGCGGGGATGGAGATGGAGACAGAGCCCAAGCGCAGGCAGCTGCGAGTGCTGACATGGAAGAACTCGGAGTGTGCTTCGGTGCGCGCAGCAGGGACGTCACGCATGCGCCCTGTTCCATTCTCGCATCTCCTAGCCCAAATTAGTAAGGACCCTCTAGGTGTACCTGACTATGTGAGGTCAGTGTAGCAAACTTCCCGTCAGTCGCCATCACTAAGTAGACTTGACTCTCTCCTTTTCTTTGGGTCCTAAAGTGTTGGGAAGAACTGAACTCCCTTTCCACGAGTGAGTGGCAATTCTGACTGTGGATCTGGCTCCAAGTGGCTGGAACACAGCACTCGTTTGCTTCATTTCAGAGAGAATCATTCATTTTAAGAAGTAGTAAATATAACAAAATATTTGATTGAGTTCAAAAAGTCAAATTTTCACACTCCTCTAAGGATAATGAAAAAGAAGTCTGATGACAGAAGGTTGGCAGTAAACATGGCAAAAGTTTAAATAAAGCTAATATAAGCATATGGATTGAGTAGAAATGAAACTGATAAGTGAAGTCAAGCTTAATAAATGTTTGGTAAACCCATGATTAATTTCTCTACAAATCCAATTCCTTCTAAATTTCAGCCCATTAAAACGAGCAAAATATTTTCATCAGAGCAGAAAAATGGGCAAAAGCCTACCAATGTTCAGAGTGTTAAGAAAATTTTGATATTTCTGTATTGGTGTCAGCACCAAAGTATAATCTCCAGAACGGCTGACAATGAAAGCCAGCATTTATGTGTTCTCCTTTCATACTGGAAAGCAAAGAATTGCAGTGATTTTTTTTTCTCTCTCCGAATTGACGGTTGCCACCTGCATTCATTTTATTCATTCGCTTAGCAAATACGTGTTGCACATCTACTATGTGGTATTAGACTGCAGAGGGTGCCAGTGTGGAACGAATTCATTGGAAGCCCTTTCATTTCTTCCCTTTGGAAGTCAGGTGATGAGATACTCCTCAGCTATTCAGGCTATTGTTTGGTGCAAGGTCCTTCTCTTGCTCTCCTTACTTCCCCTGCTTTAATTCTCGATCCCACTCTCATTTCCAGACTGCCCTTCCCGTCTCCCCTCTCTATAAGAACTCACTCTTTTTGGGTTTGACATTTGTTTTTGAACAGATATGTAGTTTTGAATAATATGTGGGAATGCTTAATGTATTTTTCATTTTCACAAAGGGTGTTATACCACAGACCTCATTCTGCTTCTTGCTTGTTTCACTAGATATCTCTGCATGGTATTGCATGTGTATTTAGTTTTTGGCCACTGCTGTGGCAAAGTGATTTCAGAGTGTGCATCTGGCACTTGTTATCTAACCATTCTCCTGGTGGTGGGCATCAAGGGTGCCTCCACATGGCCACTTAGAAAGCGTGCAGCCGTGAATCTCTTCATACCCGTCTCCCATGAATGTGAGCAAGAATTTCTCTGAGATAATCACTCAGGTGTGGGGTTGCTGGGTCACAGGGTATGTGTAGGACTGTAGAGAAAATATTTGCGTTTCTGCAGTTAGGGCTTCCTAAGCAAATTTTGCCAAAATTTGGGACTTGGGCTAAAAGAACAAGCTTTAGGAGTTAATTTATGACTAATTGGAAAGTGAGAGACCATCTGGAGAGATTTACCGCCCAGGAGGTAGATATTTACATTTCAAGGCAGGATGAGAGCCAGGACCTCAGTGACATCCCAGGATTGTCAAGCTGGAGGCATTAGCCTTATCTTCCCCGTGGAGAGTGGAGAGATTTATTTACATTCCAAAGGGGGAGTATAAGAACCTAGAATCCTTCCCAAGAAGCAAAGATTTTTCTCCTCTCCTTTCAGTAGGAAAGGGGTGATAGCTGCCTTCCCCTTTATAAATACCAGATTGACCTTTCTGGGTTCCTTGCCTTCAGTCCAGATCTCAGTACGGGTAGGATGACTTATGGTTCTCATTGTTTTGCCCCAGGGCTAAGAACTGAGGCAAAGGGGAACAGGTGCAGTTATTTGCTGTAAATAAATAACAATCTGCTCTGCTCCAGAAACCTTGTATTTGCATTAGATGTTAAAACCTAACAATATGCATATGCTTAACTTCACCAGGTTCTGCCAAATTGCTGTCCAGAATGGCTGTCCAAGGCTACAGCAAACCATGAGGTTTTCCCTGTGTCCACACCACAGTGGAAGACCTCTCTAGGGTCTGAATTCTCTGGAACAAATACCATCTAATGACCCTTTTTCATGTTTGAATAGGTCATGCTTTTTGTTGACCATTGACATATTGGTCTGATTGCATAAGGGATTTGCAATGGTCTCCGAAGACTTAATAAACTATTCGAACAATCAACCACGTGTCAGTGGAAGGCATTATCTTTTTCTCCATCTACCTTGCCTTTTGCTCGGGTTCTGGGAATCAGACTACCCTTTTTAGGGACAATTATTTAGTACACTGCGCATGTTGACATCTGGCCAGGGTCTGGCATTGAGCACTTGTAGCAGTTACTGAGTGGATAAAACTAACTCTATCATGGACTTAGGGAGGAGGCATTGGTTCCTAAGATGCTGGAATTTCAAATGTTTCCATTTAGTCATTCAACAGGTGCTAGCACTGGGGGAGTCACCGTGACCATGGCAGACATGGTAAGTAATTTGAACTGCTCATTAGTAGAGAAATGGATAAAATAAACTATAGTCTATTTTTTTTTAAAGATTTATTTATCCCCTCTCCCCTTGTTGTTTTTGTGTTCACTGTCTTGCTCTCTCTGTCCATTCGCTGTGTGCTCTCTGCGTCTGCTTGTCTTCTCTTCTCATCTTCTCTTTAGCAGGCACCAGGCACCAATCCTGGGACCTCCGATGTGAGAGAGAGGCACTCAAGTGCTTGAGCCACCTCAGCTCCCTGGTTTGTTGTCTCTCATTGTCAGTCCTCTTTGTCTCTTTTTGTTGTGCCAGCTTGCCACGTGGGCCAGTTCACCTTCACCAGGAGGCCCTGGGAAATGAACCTGGGACCCTCCCATATGGTAGATGGGAGCCCAATCTCTTGAGCCACATCCACTTCCCTATAGTCTACTTGATATGATGGAAATGTCATAGGCGCTAAAATAAATGAGCTCATTCTACATGTATGAACATGAATATAGTTGGAAAAAGAGTCAGTGCAGAAAGCATATTGCTAAAGATATGTGCAATACGATAAAATTTTGTAAAATTTTAAAACAATGGTACAAAAGCATTCATGGAAATGATAGACACCAACCTCGAGAGAGTATTTGCAACTGTTTATTTCTTTTTTTAAAAAAGGGAGCTATTTGAAGCAAACATGGAAGACATATAAACGGCCCTTATGTTTTATTGTGGGAACCATATTTCCATACTTTCCTGAATTTATGAGCTATTTCATAATTTAATAAAAAAAGAAGAGTGAGGCTGAGAACATAGCTCAGTGAAGTGGTGAGACTAGCAGGGGTTAGAATCTGCAAGGGAGAAAGCTTCTGCACATGTGTACCTTTGGTATCCCTCAAATTGCCTGCAGAGGAGGCTCCTTATTTTCCCTGTGTGAGGCCAGCCTTGGTGGTGAAAGTTATTAAAGGATTATCTCTTCCTCCTAATTTTTGCACTTATTCTTGTCAAAGGGCCCCATATTAAAGCTTCTTTTAATCTAGTTCTTCAAACCATGAGACTGAGATAAGTAAGAAAAATATAACCCGCTTAAAAATGTTCTATTGTTTTGTTTTTCAAAACAAAACAAAAACAAACCGAAAGCATGCCAACATAAGGGGGTGTCATAGAATGTGTTAAATGACAGAGGCGATGCTCAGAAATAAGGATTTTCCCTGCAGCATGGTGCAGTATAAACAAGATAGGTTCTAGAGCCAGAGCTCCTGGACTTGAGCCCATCTCCATCACTCCCTAGCAGTTCTTGGGAAAATGTCTTAATTTCTCTGCGTTTCCAATGTGCTTCTCCATGTGTAGAGTGACTGTTGCCACATGTCAATTCATGGATAATGACACTGCCCTGTAAACTGTAGAGAAATAATAAAAAGTGCTGATAATGATGATGATGATAATGGTTTAAATAAAGCAAGACAATAAGCTTCTTTTTGTGCCTACAAAATTGTGTCTTTGTCTCTTAGCCAGATGAATATATGTAATCTTTCTGGAACAATGACTTAAGAAGCACTGACGTTAGGCGCCTAGTAAACATATTTAATTTTCTAAAAGCAAGTAACCTACTTACTTGTCTGTTTTTGTTAGTTTGTTGTCAAACCTAGGAGCATTGGCTGTAATGAGATGCAAACATAGACGGATGTAATGCAACGGGAATATTCGAAAGGGGAGTAATGACATGCATATGTCTGATGGGGCCATAATGAGATGTACAAATAGAAGTGCACACAGAGATGTGCAGGGATAGCGGTGTAATGAGATGCATAAATGGATGGGTGCTATGATATAGGCATTTGGGGGGTGTACTGTGATCTATAAATGGAAGCATTAAATGAGGAGGGTGGAAAGGGCAGTTGTGATAAGCAGCAGCAGGAACGCGGCGCTCTGCATGAATGGAGGAGTTAGCAATACGTGTGTGGTGAGGATGTAATGAGATAAACATGGGATGGCGTAATGAGGTTCACAGATGGAAGGGTGGAATAAACTGTGTGGAAAGGAGGGAATAATGACGAGCATGAAAGGAAGGATTTAATAACCATGAATAAAGATACAGGCAAAAGAAGATGTGAGGACTGAAAGGAGGAGCAGAAAAAAGGACATCGGTGAAAGGATGGGAAATAACAAGGTGGGCAAATGGGCACTCTAATGAGATACGGGAATTAAGGAATGCAACACGGTGTGCTCGTTTAGAGGATAATTAGACACACACACGGGACGATAATGAGGTACAGGGGCTCTGGTCAGACACAGACCATAGCATCCAGTTCTTTCTAAGGAGGTGAAAAATGGAAACAGTTCATAGCAAGGGCCACAAAGATATCTAAAATGTTATGAATCCAGAAAAGAAAAGACTAAACAGTTGATTCCATCACAGCCTTGAAGTTTATGAAATAACATAGTTTCAGAGTTGCTGTTAATGGGGACTTCCTTGTGTGTTATGCTCGGTACTAGGCGAGGAGTTAAAACATCATCCCCTTTCACCCTCCTAGCAACCCGATGAGAGAGGTGGCATTGCCCTTACTTTGTAGATGAGGAACTCAGGGTTGAATGAGTTAACTAACTTTCCCAGGTTCCCAGGGATCATGTCAGTGGTAGAAATGTGACGTAAGCCAAGTCAGTTGGACTCCAGCTGCCTTTTCCTCTGTTCTGGAATTTATCTAATGGTACTGTGGTCTGTGGACCTCCTCAGAATCACCAGGATCTCTTGCTAAAGATGCACGTGTCCATACCCATCCCAGCGAGTGGCATTTGTGAGCTCTGGAGAGGCCCCAGGAGCTTGTATTTTGACAAGCTCCCCAGGGACTCTTGCAGGAACTAAGGTCTGGGAATTACTGGGCTAAACCAGCGATAAAGTTGGTGGCAATCTAACGTGACCCATCAACTCTGAAGAAAGAGCACCAAGAAAGGCACTTACATGCAGCATGAGGCATTTGGGTTGGCTACAGGGAGAAATGTCTATTGGTACAAAGTATTATCAGACCCTGGAATAAGGCATGAAATGATTCTGTGGAGCGTCATTTAGCAGAAGTCTTAAAAAAAAAGTTCCTTCCTCTTCAGATTGGTCTTAAGTAGAAACACAAAATTATATTTAAAATAGTGTAAAAATGCAAAAATTTATTGCAAATAATTAGACCCTAGGAAATATATTTTTACCGAATTTTAAAAAATGAAGATTGCTCCATATTACTGTATTCCCTAAGGGGAAGACTGTCACATGCCCCTAGAAGCAAAAACTTGCCAAGCCACAGGAAACTCTTGGGATCCTAGAAATAAAAGCAAATAGTGCCACTGTTCTTTCTTGCTATATCTAGTACTGAGATATCTAAATTGCTATTATTATTATTTTAGATTAAAAGCTAGAGCTTATCCATTGAAATGAGTATTTACAAATGGACAACTACACACATTTAAGTGACACAGCCTTTGCTCAAAACCTTGTTTGAAGTCTCTTTTGGAAGTGTTTTCTGAATATTTTTGCAAACCACATAAGAAAAGTTTCATGACCTTAGTGAAACACAGCTTTTAACTCAGAAACTTGTTATTCGGTTTGAGCAGTCTCCTTTTTCCATAGACCTGGATCCAAAGAAATTTTTGGCTATTTGTGAAAATAAAACTCATTTTCAAAAGATGAGACCCGTGTCATGAGGGAGAATACAGAGTCACAAAACACTGACCAAGTAGCTCGTCTGTCTCAGGCTGCGGTGGGTGCTGGGGCATACAGACCTAAATAGGAAGCCATGATTCCACAGCCTCTGGTAGGTACAGACGTATTACTAAACTCTGCACTAAGACAGTGCCTGCTCTATTGTCAGGCATGAAAGGGTCTGGGTACATGGCTGTGGGGGTCATTCATTGTTTCAAGGGATGCTATAAAAAAAAAATACCAGCTACCATTTATTGAGTTCTTACTATGTGCCAGTCATGGTCACAAGGATATTACATCTATTATCTCTTTTGAAGTTCTCTAGTATCTCTGTGACACGGGTACTATTATTTTCTTCATTTTGCAGGGAAGAAGATAAGGTTGAGAGGAGTTAAATAAAAGAGCTGGTAAGTAATGGTGGACCCAGGATTTTTAACTCTAGACAATTTAACTCTAGATTCTGAGTGTCTAAATTACTACATTTTGACAGTTCTTGAAAATAGGTGCTGTTTATTCTAATTGTTTCATGCCTAGCATTTGTAGGCATTCACACTATATCCATGAGAGTAGCAAGGGAAAAAGGTTTTACCTGTGCACTGATTATTTAAGAAAAGAACCTAAACCACTGTTGAATTAGAACAAACATTTCAGAGGAACTGCATACCTCTGTTCCACCAGGAATAGAGTTATTTTGTTAACTATTTTCTAAAGCTTTTTTTTTTTTTAAATTTCCTTGACTGATGCAGAACATCTGGCTGACGGTGAAGGAATGCTCACTACAGTAGTAAAATTGACATGCTTCATTGTAGGACAGTCTGGCTTGTGAAACATGAATGACATACAATATATATGATAAACCAAGATTTAAACTAAATTGAGAAAACATTTCCATGCCAATTTTAACTTTTTAATAAAGCAAACTACAAAAATAGAAGTGCAGTATGTGTAGACAATGGTTGGGAAGATATCAATGGAATGTTTTTTTTTTTTCCTTTCTTTTTTTCGTTTTTTTTTGTTGTTGTTGTTATTTTGTTTTCTTTTTTCTATAGAATGTTTTAATTAGCCAAGTGTAAGGATAATAATTTTCTACAAGGGTCAGAGGATTTGAAAACAAATACTATAAAACAACAGACCAGGGTATAACAATGAAAAGAAATCTGTTTTTTGAACTGCGAATGGAACTGTCACTTAATCAGGTTCAACATGCTTACAAAATCATGTGCAATCATATAATATAATGGGTTGTGTATACAGAACTGTATGCGAGAGGCCCTGATTTATAGCCATTAAGGGAAAGAAATGAATCCAAATGAAGCTAGAGACAGTATCTAGGGAGACAATGTTTAGAATTTGGCTGGACTTCCAAACTCAGCGGTCCTAAGGCATCAATAAAAGTCATGCTTGTAAAAGTCTCTAGAGGACTTGCCAGTTTTCTCAAGGACTCTTTGCACCTTGGAACCTTTTCTCTTAAGTTAATCCCTGCTGAACTATAACGTGGCTGTGGGGGTAGAGAGTGAGCCCACGGATACTACATAAACCTTGATAAAAATTAATCTTGTGCTTAGGCTAAAACTCTCCTTGTGCTACCTAGCAATCCAAGTCTTAGCCGGGGAGCATGGAGTGAACACAGCTGTGGTCACTGTTAGCCTTATCTTGCCCCATGGCCATTGTCTGTCTCCTTAACCTCGGCCAGTTGTGTGATGGATGTGCGTAGGCTGTTGTTTCCAAGGGGAATAGTAGAGAATGTGTTGGGGCTGGGAGGAGAAGCAGAGGGGTCTTGTCAAACTCAGCACAGATCCATCATCTTTTCATTTAGAAAATAACTGAGTTTTGGGAACTCTGAAGACCATCTTTCTGTTTCCCCAATTGGTTTTCCCATGTGTAGACATTTCTTCTTCAGTATTTCAAAACATTTCTTTTGGTCTCCATTCTTACCCTTTATCCTCCCAAACAAACACAGATCTCCCCTATCTTGAAACCTTTCAACATTTCATTACCACTCACCAAAAGACAAAAACCCAAGCCTCGATGAACCCCATTTTTGCCCTGGGACAGCTGATCACTGCTGGAGAAAATCATATCTCTGTTTTACTTTAAATCCATACTTTCAGATCCCAGATGGACACTCCTCATTGCCTGACAGTCCTAGTATATTTTTCTCTGAGACTTATATTCCATACCTTTTTTTCCTCACATCTACTGCTTTCTTCCCACCCCCCTCCCCCTACTCTCAGCTGATGGCCTCTCTTCTTATTTCAAAGAAAAAGTTGAGAAGCTATAAAAAGAACTCACTCATCTTTCCACTGTCACATCTCCTAATTGATCTGAGCTTGTATGCAATCACTTTGCATCTCACCTGTGTCATCAGTCTCTCCCTCCCTATTGCATTAGCCCATCAACTTACAAACATGCCCTGGTGGCTTCCATCTTAAACATCTTCAAACTCCCTTGGCTTACCAACCTGTTCAGCACCTAACTTCTTGAAACATCTCTACATATGCTATATTTCCTTTCTCATTCCTTCTCTTTCTTTCCTCAACCTACTCCAACCTGGACCTTGCTCTTAGAATTTCATTTAAACTGCTCTTTTCCAGTTGCCCAACTGGACACGCACTTTTCTGTACTCATCTACTTGACCTGGCAACTGCATTCCACACAACTCTCTTTTTTCTCCTTGGACACTGTCTTGATTTCTATGACTCTACACTTTCTTGGTTTCCTCTGTCTCTCAGCCACTCTCTAGACTCCTTCCCGAACTGGGTCCTTTTCCTCTTTCTAGATTGCTCTAATCTTCACATGACTTTCATAATCTCTGTGCCAATGATACCTTCATTTATATTTCTGGTCTAAACCTCTTCACATTTGGATATCCAACTTTCTACTGGACAATTCCACTGGGACATCTCATAGGCATTTTGAAATTAAGGTGTCCAAAAGTTTTATTTCCCATCCCTCTCCTCCATCCACTTGTCCATCCCCAGAACTAGTTTTCTCCATCTTTCCCACTTTAATAAGTGATAATTCCATGCCAGTAATCTCCTAACTGATCTCCATGATTCTCCTGGTCCTTTCTGTCTTTCCAACGCTGTGGGAGAGGAGTGTGTTCACTCCTGGAGTGGATGTGACCATCTACTGTGATATAGGAAAAAGTAAAGAGCAGAACTTTTGTTCTTATTTATTTTTTAATCTCATCCTTTTAAATTTCCATTTTGAAATATGCTTGATAATTAAAGTAATGTGAGTATAATAATACATGTATATACTGTATAGGTAAATAAATATACACATATTCTGGATGTTTGCTCAGAATTTTATTTTCTGGTATCTAAATTTGGAGAAGACATCAAGGTTTACCCTTTCTTCTTCTACTCCCTTCTCTCCCTCCTCCTCTTCCTTCTCCTCCTCCTCCTCCTTCTCCTCCTCTTTTTTCTTCTCCTTCTTCTCTTCTTTCTCTCTTCCTCCTCCTCCTTCTTCTTCTTTTGTCTTGGGCCCTCATCTTTAACATGGCACATGCTCAGGGAAGCTTTCCCCAATCACCCAACAAATGCTCCCTTCCTTTATCACTTTCTTCAGGCATTTTATTTTATTTTGTTTTGTTTTATATTTTTATAGTTTATCTGTGTGGCATTGTTTATATTTATATTGCTTGTCTCCCATGATGGAGAGACCATGATTATTTATGTCCAGTCTATACACAGTGACCAGCACATAGCAGGCATTTGCAAAAAATATTTTGGACTGAGTGAATGAGCTTAGAGTCCTATTTAAGGACTCCATACTCCACTTCCACAGTGTTGGAAAAACTGAAAGGACCAGGGTCGCTGGAGAGCAGTGAACAAAGTAGAGAGTGAAGACTAGAGAGTTAGGCCTGTGGGGGATTCACTCCTGGCTGATTTTTTCTATCTTCCCATGTTATTTATCATGCCATTCCCCCTACATGGAACTATTTTTCTCTTTCTTTTAAAAAACCCAAACTCTTTATTTTAATGTCCACTGCCCTCTTAACCAGCTCCCTCCCCGAGCAAGGAGCTGCCTCCACATTCCACCTTCAATCTGCCCTCCCCTACCCCTTGCCTCCAGGTTCCTATTGTCTTAGTTTGCCAGGGCTGCTATGAAGCATACTATAGATTGGCTGGCTTAAACAGCAGGAATTTATTGTCTTACAGTTTTGGAGGCTAGAAGTCCAACATCAAGGCAGCACCAGGCCATGCTTTTTCCTGGAGTCTAGAGTGTCCTGGTGATGGCTTTCTGGCAATCCTTGGTATTCCTTGGCTTACAGATGCTTCTCTGCCTCTGTCACATGGCACTCTCTCTCTCTCCTTTGGCTTCTCTTGTGCTCAGTTGTCTGAATTTCCTTTGCTTATAAAGACTTCAGCCATATGGGATCAAGCCGCCTCCGCCCCCCATTCAGTTTGGCCTGAACATATCTTTTGGGGGGACATGATTCAATCCCCAACAACCATCACCATTTGCAGTCCTCATTTAGTTTACCCTTGAATCATGGAGTTTTCCCCTTGCCTTGTTGTCTTTGGATGGACTCATTCACACCTTTTTGTCTCTGTATTTCAC
>PVKH010035373.1:0-11741 GCA_004027955.1 Chaetophractus vellerosus | reverse complement strand
ACATTATTATTAACTGATGTCCATGGTTTATTCAGGTTACCTTAGTTTTTACTTCTTGTCTTTTTCTTCCAGGATCCCTTTCATGTTAACACATTACATTTAGTTGTCCTATCTTCTTAGGCTGTGACAGTTTCTCAGGAGTTCTGAGGAGTACTGGTCAGGTATTTTGTAGGATGCCACACTACTGGGATTTATCTTAAATTTTTTTTTTAAGATTTATTTTTATTTATTTATATATCCTCCCCTTGCTGCTTGTGCTCGCTATGTTCATTTTTGCTTTTGCGTTTTTCCGTGTCTGCTTATCTCCCCCTGCTGCGTCAGCTCACTGCGCGGCAGCTTGCCTTTGCCAGGAGGCCCCAGGAACTGAACCCGGGGCCTGCCATGTGGTAAACCAGAGCCCAATCAGTTTAGCCACAGCTAAACTGTTTTTTCATGATTAGACTGGATTTATGGGTTTTGGGGAGAAAGATATTAAAGGTAAAGTGCCTGTTTTGTTATATTATATTAAGAGTTCATACTATCTATATGATTTATGACTGTTGTAGTTGACCTTGATCACTTGGCTGAAGTAGGATTTGTCAGGTTTTTCCACTGTGAAATTACTACTTTTTGTAGTTCCTTAACTATTATTTTTGGAAGGATGTCACTGTGTGCAGCCTACACTTAAGGAGTGGGACTTTAGTAAGGTTTGGTTTAAATTTCATATTGAGACACTTAAAAAACAAAAAAGTAAGAAAGTTGAATGAAGACATCAATAAAAGATTTTTCTGAGCTGTGAGAGTTCTCTCATAAGTGACCTTTTAGGTACAGTTTTATTTTAAGCAACATCCAAAAAGGTCTAAGAAAACACATTTAGAGCAAACTAGTTTCTTCTCTCCTACAGTGTTGATGGAGTCAGTTGTTGGTGAGTTCCAAGGCTTTGTTGCTTTTATGTTAAAATAACTCAAGCCTGTTTACTGCTACCCCTTCTAGTCTCTGTTTAAGGTTCCTACACTGATCACTCTTTTATAATTGAAGTGCATACTCTCCGATGGAGTAGACATCCTACCATTGGAAGGCTTGAAAAACCTCACCCACTTCCTCATTGCTCCTGTGATTCTTCAAGGACCCTGGTCTTCATGGCCTTGATAATAGTTCTGTTCATATCCATTGCAAGATCTTGAAGAATTGTGTGAAAATTTTAAAATGTTTTCTTGAATTATTCATTATATCCATACTCCATTGATTCTACAATATTGTCTGATAAAATCTTTCTACCTTTGTCCTATATCTTTCTCAACTTTTCGAGTATTTTATCCCCCTAAAGCCTTAGCTTTTCATTCCCATTAGATACTTTTAATTCTTTAAAAAAAAAACAAAAAAAAAAAACAAGAAAAAAAACCAGATAGAAACAAGTAACTTTCTCACTTACTTTTCTGTCTACAAGCTTACTTAGTATCTGCCCCTATTAAGTCCTGTCATGTCAGAGGAAAAAAGAGAGATAAGAAAAGGAGGTGAAAGGGAAATTCTTCCACCTGTGCAATGAATCATAGCCTTAGAGGGTTCTGTTATCTGTTTTTCCCTGAGCATATATACCTACTCATATTTCACATTAAAATAAATTCTGCCATGGCTCTGTCTTCTATTAATTCTTTCTCTTTCTCTTCACAGCCTAACATAACCTCTCCTATCACTCTTTTCCCTTTGTGCTGCCTTCCTTTCCCCTTCCCCCTTCATTTGGACCTCAGTTCATGTTTCAGTAACATTATCAATTCAGATGTCAGGAAATATGAGGGGCCAGAGATTTTACTCTATTTACAAGTTAACAGGTGTGGCTGCTAAAATTTCATGGATTATTATGACACAAGATTCCTGGGACAGAGACAAAGGACTACCGGCACAGCAGACCGTATGAGCTTCATGTTCACATTGGTTCCCCTTGCTCCCCAAGTCCCATTGGAGTAATGTGGGAGTCTGTAGAGATGCTGCACCTGTAATGGGTTTGTATCACAGCTGAGGAACCCTTAGTTTAATGAAACTCCAGTGTTCTATAAGGTGGTTTTAAGAAAATCTGTCCAGAGAGGATTGTGGAAAGATGGCAGAGTAGGAAGATCCAGGATTGTGTCCCTCCACTAGAACAACTATTGAAGAGGTAGGAGCTATCTGAAACAGCTATTTCAAAACCCCCTGAGTCCAGTAGAACACTGTACAGCATCCAGGGAATAGGGGTAGGACGAAATTGTTAAATTACGGTAAAGTCCAGTAAATTGCCCTCCCTGAAAATTGTTCTCTCTGTGTGGTGATTACCAGCATCCATCTCCTACTTTTGCAGCGGGCTGCTATGAGTTCTGATCCCTGGCTAGGTCGTTGGTGACAGAAAGGGACATAGAAATCAATCCACTTGCCCAAGATCAGAGGTTGGTCCTGCTGATCGCTGATCACAGCCTCAGATTAGTAACTATAGGTACCTGGGGGCCTGGTTCTGAGGGCGGCCATTGGTCCAACCCGTCCTGGACAAAAGTAGCTACAGACACTTAAAAATACTTTGATTCCTCAAAGCTGTGAGGGACAGTTGAAGGGCTGCATTTACTGGGCAGGTAAAAAGAAAGTGCAGCTTAGTGGAATAATGCAAGAGCTACTGATACCCTTCCTGATCCCATCCCCATGGCAGTTTGGAGCTGGTATGCACCCCTTCATGAGTTCCTGGCCTTCTTCAGGCTGGGAAAGACTTGATTTATGAAACTCCTCTCCAGCATTCCCAGAATTTGCCCTCCAGGCAAAAGCAGCTTGAGACAAAGAAAGCAGTGTAGGAAATTATTGAGGTGGATGATCTGGGGCAAAGGCTTACCTGCTTTAATCATCTGGCAGAGGGAGTAGGTCTGTATCCTGGGAGATAGAGGGACATTCAAATTCCTGTAAGCAGGGGAGGTCAAAAACAACTAATAAGCTCTAGCCCAGGACAAGACACAGGCTCAAAAAAGACAGGGGGCACCCTGTACTCTGCATTCCCCTTAGGCAGAGCTTCCTGATCTCTGTCTTATCACCAGCTGGTTACAAAATTGAGAAACATTTGAGTTAAATCTAGAGTTAACATTTTATACTATAAAAATGTATAGCAGGCAACAAAAGATTACAAGACAAGCAAAGAAATGGGAAATGATGGCTCATACAGAGGAAGAGGATAAAAATCCAGAAAACAGCATTGAAGAAGACCAGACTATGGACTTACAGAACAAAGACCAAAAATAAATAAATAAATAAATAAAAATAAATAAAAAAAGCTCAAGGAGAGGAAGGAAAATACAGAGAAAGGACTGAAGGATATCAAGAAAAAAAGTGAATAAGCAATATGAGACTCTTAGTAAAGAGGTAGAAATTTTAAAAAGGAACTAAACAAAACTACTAGAGTTGAAGACTGAAATAACTGAAATGAAAAATTCCCAGGAGGGTTCCAACAGCAGATTGGAGCTGTTGAAGAAAGAATCAGCAAACTCATAGAAAAGTAAATTGAGATAAGTCAGGCTAAGGAGCAGAAATAAAAAAGAATTCTAAAAATTGAAAATATTTTTCTTAAAAGACCTCTGGAACATCATCAAGCCTACCAAAACACTCATGGGAATCTCAGAAGGCAAAGAAAGAAAGAGGCAGAAGGAATATTCAGAGAAATAATGCAGACGTTCCCAAACTTAAAAGACGTGAATATGCATATCCAAGAAACCCAGAGAACACCAAACAGGATAAACATGAGGAAAGATATATCCCATCATATACTGTTCAAATAAATTGCCGAATTTGAAGGACAAGGAGTAAGTTCTAAAAGCATCAAGAGTAAAGCAACTTATTTTCACAGGATCCGAATTAGATTGAGTACCACTTTTTCATTACAAAAACCCATGGAGGCAGAAAGTCAGTCGGCCGAAATACTTAAAAAGTGCTGAAATTAAATAACTGCCAACCTACAATTTTAGTTTATTTGTGTTTACATTTTGTAAAAACATTCTTATATACAGTATTACCCATATTCATATTTCACATGGCAACCCACAATTTTATAACTAGTGACACTTTCTTTCACAAGTGGGGGGGAGATTAAGACATTCCCAGATAAACAGAATCTGAGGGAGTTCATCACCACTAGACCTGCCCTACAAGCAATGCTAAAGAAATTTCTTCAGACTGAAGGGAAGGGGCACTAGACAGTGGTTCAAAGCAGCATAAAGAAATAAACACCCCTGAGAAAGGTAACCATCTGGATAATTATAAATGCCAGTACTATTCCTCTTCTTAGTTCCTATAGGTGCTAAAATGCCAATGCATAAAAAGCAATGATAAATCTTTGGTTTTGGACATACAAAGATATAGTTAGTAACAAGTATGAAAAAACTTGGGCAGACGGAGTAAGTAAAGCAAGTGTGTATGGTTTTGAAGTCAAATTGTTATCAAACCAGATATGCTAGTTATATATTTAGGTTGATAAATTTTCACCCCATGTTAACCACAAGGAAAATATGTGGGAAAAATATCTCCAGATAGAAACGAAAAGACACTGAGTATGGTATAACACACACACACACAAAAAAACAAAATATAAAATGAGGTATTAATGGAAGAATAATTTTTGAGGGACAAAAAATCGTATAAGACTTTACAGAGTCTAAATAGCAGAATGGCAGAAGAAAGTTCTGCTTTATAGGTAGTGATTTTAAATGCAAATGGGTTAACCTCTCCAGTCTAAAAGGCAGAGATTGACAGAATGAACAATAAAGTATGACCCAACTTTATGCTGTCTGCAAGAGACTCAACTAAAATTCAAGGAGACAAGTTGGTTGAAAGTGAAAGAATGGAAAAAAAAATACCTACCATGGAAGTATAAAAGAGAGTTTGGGTAGCTATACTAATATCAGATAAAATATACTTAATGTCAAAAACAGTTTGACAAAAATAAGGGCCAAAGACAGTAATTATATACTGATAAAGTGTTCAACAAGAAGACATAACAATTATAACTATTTACGCACCTAATAGAAAGCCTCAAAATTTATGAAACAACTACTGACAGATTTGAAGGGAGAAATTGATGGTTCTACATTAATAGTGGAAGACTTTAATACACTACTTTCAATAATAGTTAGAACATCAGTTAATAGAAGATCAGTAGGGAAATAGAAGACTTGAATGATACTCTAAATCAGCTAGCCCTAAAAAGCATACACAGAACACTTACCCAGTAGCAATTGAATATAAATTTTTCTTGAATGCACATGGACCCTTCTCCAGGACAGACCATATCTTAAGTCACAAAAGGAGTCTCAATAATTTCAAAAATATTAAAATCATACAGTGTATCTTCTCTGGAATGAAGCTACGAATCAGTAAAAGAGGGAGAAATGGAAAATTCACAAATAAGTGGAAATTAAACATTTATAGCTCTAAATGCCTACATTAAAAAAGAAGAAGATTTAAAATCAGAGACCTAACCTCAAACCTGGAAGAACTGGAAGAAGAAGAGCAGTCTAAACCCAGAGGAAGCAGAAGAAAGGAAATAAAAAATGTTTGAGCAGCGATGAATGAAATCGAGAACGAAAAATTAAAAAAAAGAGAAAATCAACAAAACCAAAACGTTATTTTACTCTGAAAAGTAAAATTGAGAAATTCTTAGCAAAAGTGATGAAGGAAAAAACAGACAACAGAAATAATGAAAATCAGAAATGCAAAGGGGGTTATTACTGCCAACCCCACTGAATTAAAAAGGAGTATGAAAGGATACCAAAACAACTGAACGCCAACATATTAGATGACCTTGATGCAATAGATAAATTCTTAGAAACATACAAACTGTCTTCACTGACTCAAAAAGAAATAGCAGAGCTCAAGAAACCAATAATGGATGAGTGTTCTCTATTTCTTACACCTTTGCTAAAATACTTTGGTAATTTTCATCTTTCCCACCCATTTTTGACAATATGGTAAGTATAAATCAAATCTTGTTTAAATTTGCATTTCAGTTTTTTCTGGATAGCTATTTGAATTTCCTCCTTTTTGAAATACCTATTCATATCCTTTAAATGTTTTTAGCATTTTCCTGTGTTTCTCATTTATTTGATTTTAGATGTGTTTGGTAGTGCACAATATGGAATATATATTTGCACCACAATATGGATGATGGAATAGCAAGGAAGAAAGAGAGCTAAGTTTTCAGATGATATTAATTTATAAGGAATTAGTGGTATACTAGATTTTAGAAGTAGTTTTCAGAATGATTGTTTTATTAGATTGTGAAAAAATGGCAAAAGTTTGAAATATGGGGAAAAATTGCGTAACACCATGGTGAAGGAATTTTTACTCTCTCTGGAGATGAAGAGGTTCTAGAGGTTACTGTGGATGACAACCTGAAGACAACCAGGAGTAATTATGGCAGAATTGTCTCTTTGTTTTGATAGTGTGATTAGGATTCCACAGATGACTAGATTTATATTAATCTAATATGTAACCATATATTGAAGTTCATTTTGTGTTTATCTTTTTCTTAAAGATTTGTTCATTTGTTTGTTCATTTGTTGAATGCTCTTCCTCATTTTACCTCGAAGTCCCATTTGTCTGATACTGAATTTTTAGTTGTATAATTCGCCTTATACCTTCTTTCGAGTGACCAACATTTTGTTCCCCTTTTTTATGGCAATTTAGCCATCCCCATTAGATTTTCTGAGTTGGAATGAGTTAATTAGCACATATACAAAACTTTAATTATAGAATGTTTATGTTGAGAGAAAAATGAATTTTTATTTGAGGATAGTATGCTTTCTTGAATGAGAACAAAACATACTTTGCTACAGTATCTTAATCAGATTATTGCAAATTCCAGTCATGCTCCTAACATTTTTCTTGTCTTTCAGGCTGTGACAGTCAGGAACTCCATGGCCAAGTCCCTATATAGTGCCCTGTTTGACTGGATAGTTTTTCGAATTAATCATGCACTTTTGAATAGTAAAGATTTGGAACAAACTACTAAGGTAAACACACATTGGATTATATTATGTTTTTTTCCCTTAAAAACATTTCAATAAAATTTTAATACACAAAATTTAGAACAGAACAGAATTATATAGAATAATAAGTATTGTACTCCTGGCTTACCTTTTTTGTAATAAATATTGTTCTGTGCGCAGCTTTCCAGATCTTTTTTTCCTGCGCATTTACATTCTTTATATGTGCATATACAGAGCACCAAGTAGAGTAGTGTGGTAGGAAGAGTATTTGTATGATGATATTAGAATTTAATCCCTATCATCCATTTAAGAATAGGTAATTTCTGCATGTAAAATAACAAGAAATAGTAGTGTAAGCATTTCTATGCTATGCCATGCCATGCCATGCCATGCCATGCCATGCCATGCCATGCCATGCCATGCCATGCTATAGGCAGTGTTCTGAGATCTAGTTTGATTCTTAGCCTCCATGAGGTGTATTAAATGTACTTTTTAGCTTGGGTCTTAAAGTGAAATTCCTTTTATAGGATATAGAAGCCAAAAATAGGAAAAATTTCATGGTTCTCTTGGCATAACGAGACATAGCCAGGAGTAATGTAGCTCTGCTGATCTTTCACTTAGGTAACTTTCTGACTTGCCCATAGGCTCTTTACTTGTCATTTGGAGTTTAGGGATTTCTGAGATTGAAATAATTAGCAACTAGCCCTGCTTTCTACTTTCTGTAATGTAATCCATGGATTATAGGTGTTAAAATATAAGTGTATTTTTTTAATGGTTATGGAAAAGGAAAAAGATGAAGATAAATTAAAGATGGCTAAAATGTTTTTTATTTGTATAGTAGCCTGAAAAAATCCATTTTTCATTATTGTGTAATGACTTATAGTGTTTTGTAACTTACATTAGGGGTATTACTCATGAAATAAATTTGAATCTCGTTTTTCAAACTAAAATTTTGTCTTGTTTTACAGACTTTGTCCATTGGTGTTCTTGATATTTTTGGGTTTGAAGATTATGAAAATAACAGCTTCGAACAGTTCTGTATTAATTTTGCTAATGAACGCTTACAACACTACTTTAATCAGCATATCTTTAAATTGGAGCAAGTGAGTAGCTTAATGCATGCATGCCCTCCTTACATACACACATACACACAAACACAAACATTTATTAAGTCATCATCATGATGAGCGTTTTAAATCTTGTGTTTCAATTCAGATATTGTGTTCTTCATAACAGTGTAAGCAAGTAACAAACCAGAACATAGTTTTTCAGCCACATCTTACAGGGTTTTCAATTTTTCTTAGCCCACAAACAGGTGAGAAAACATATGGTTATTTCAGTGTACCCTGGAAAAAAAAAAGGATGTTTTGGTTTATTTGAGGTTTTGTTGTTATTTTTATTCCTACTATAGGCTTGGTCACTTCGTGTATTGCTAAGTGTCCTTGTTTGATTCAGTTTGGCTTCCTTGTTCTAGGATAGGCTAGAGGACCTTATTAATAGACTCTTGAGTCAGTACAGTGTATGGAACAGGACAGTGTGGAAAGCCTAATATGGACAGCTAAATATAGCTAAATATTTCCTTTATTGTAGGAAGAGAGTCTTCAGTTTCCATAGAATTCTTAGGGTTAAGGCATGGTCAAACAAAATCTGGGCTCTTTCTCAGGTGAAAAAGCATGTTCTTATTGATGTCTCAATTTTGGACTACTTCTTGCCTCAGAACTATGAGCCAATAAATTCCCATTGTTTAAGCCAACCCATTGTATGGTATTTATTTTAGCAGCTGAGAAACTAAAACAATTTTGATTCCTTGATATCTTTGCCATCATACTTGTTTTATTTTTCCTTCTCTTACTCCTCATGCTTCTCCACTTAAAATGAGTTTGATATAATAAGATATTTAAGTCAATTTAAATATTAAATGTCTCATTTATTTATCATTGTTACATTGTATGAGATGTGTTCCCAGTGACTGTTTATTAAATTCAATTGAATGTAAATCAGGAAGATTAAAAAAATAAAGAAAGAAAAAAGATGCTTTTGGAGGAAAAATCTTGACTATGATTACTGTGATTCAGCTCTAAATTTTGTCCAAAAGGAGTACATAGCATAGGATGGGAGATAAATGTAGTAATTTTCATGCAGGGTTATAATTGCTATAATCAAATATAAGGTTACATGATGACACAGAGAATGAAGTTGACTAGAAATGGAAACATTAACAATAAAAGGATGGAAAAAATTTTGGTAAATCTTAACCAAAACAAAACAAAACTGGTGTAGCTGTATTAATATCAAATTTTAAGATGAAAAGCATTTCTACACATAATGCTAAAAGATCAGTTCATCAGAAAACATAACTCTAAATTTATGGGCACCTGATAAAATAGCCTCAAAATATATAAAGTAAAAATTAAAAAGAATAAACTGGTGTATTTGCAATTATAGAGGGAAGTTTCAGGAAACCTTGCTGAATAATTTGACTGGGCCTGATGCATGAGACTTATATCAGTAAGGATATAGGAGGCTTTAACAGCAAATATTTAATTGAAATATGGAGACTACTGCAACAACAGTTACAGAATACACATTGTTTTCATGTTCACATGGAATATTTACAAAATGTGTTCATATACTGGGTTATAAAACAAGCGTATAGTGGAATTATGGTAGAAATCAATAGCAGAAGTATAACTAGAACATGTTTGTATGATTTGTAATTAAGAAATGTCTTTCGGGCCCAGCTAGATAGCTCAGTGGATAAAGAGCTCGCTGGGAAACCACATGGGAGGCCCTGGGTTCGGTTCCCGGGGACCTCTCCTAGCGGGCAGACCGCCTTGAGAATGGCAAGCCGCCATGGGCGGGCCGGAGCCGCCGTGGGCAGGGCAAAAAAGCTGCCACGGACAGGCAAAAAGCCACCACGGGCAGGGCAGGTCGCCTGCAAATCGAGCACAGCCAGCCACCCACGAACTGGAGCCGGCCGTGATGGAAGCAGAAGCCGCCCACAAGCGGGGAAAGCCGCGCCTGCGCAGTGACCAAGTCTCGGCACGTCGCCGCAACGGGGGGGAAGGGGAGATATGTAATAAAATAAATAAATCTTTAAAAAAAAAAAAAATAAAGAAATGTCTTTCTAAATAGCCTAGAATCTGAAAAAGTAATTTCAAAATATATTGTACTTAATGAACATTTTACATATTCAATTTTGTGGGATTCAGTTAAAACTGTACTTAAGAGGTTAATTTATAGATTTTAGAAGATTTTGAGCCTGAAAACCAAAGATCTAAATATTCATCCCAGCAAATTAGATAAAGAGCAGCAAACTAAACCAAAGAATAGTAGAAAGAAGGAAATAATAAAGACAAAAGAAGAAATGAAATAAAAGCAAAAACAAATATACCATGGGAGAGGATCAACAGAGTAAAAAAAAAGTCAATATTTTGAAAAGACTATTGTTTTAGATTCCTAGGCTGTTCAAAGGGAATACCATGAAATGGGTTGGCTTAAACGATGGGAATTTATTCTGTCTTGGTTTTGAGGCTCAGAAAATGTCCAAATCAGAGCATCATCAAGATGATGCTTTCTTCCTGAAGTCCAGTTTCCAGTGATCCTTGGCTCCTCTGTCATGTGGCAAGATAGATTGTGCTGTCTCCTGATATCTTCCTTTTCTTCTGGGTTTCATTGATGTAAGCTTCTTGCTTTTGAGGCTTTCTCTCTGTTTGTCTGAATTTCATTCTATTATTAAGGGACTACAGTAATAGGATTAAGAGCCATCCTGATTGAAGTGGGACACAAGTTAACTGAACTGTCCTCATCAAAAGGTCCTACTTACAATGGGTTTACACCCACAGGAATGGATTAAATTTAAGAATATGTTTTTTTGAAGTATTTACAGCCTCAGAGCACCATAATTAGTAACATCAATAAACCTCTCAAGAAATTTATCCAAAAGAGAGAGACAGAGAGGGATATAAATAACCAGAATTTGAATGACAGGACATCATTGTGGCTTGTACACTTATGGAATTGATAGTAGATACACTAAAACTTTGTCAGTAGGTAGTCATATCAAATGATATGAAAAATATAATTTTTCAAAATTGACACAAGAAGAAATAAAAAATCTGATTCTATAACTATTAAAGAAATTTTATATGTAATTAAAAGCCTTTCCATGAAGAAGTCTTTCACGGAAAGGCGGTTTCACTGGTTAATTCTACCAGCATTGAAAGAAGAAATAATATCAGTCTGACATAACCTCACTTACGTGGAATAGAATAAGAGGGCATAATTCTCAACTTATTTTAGGGATCAGGAAAATATTGATACCAAAATCTGTCAAGGATATTATTAGAAGCATAAATTACATGTTATTGTCACTCATGAACATAGATTGGAAAAATTCTAAACAAATATAAGTGACCTAAATCCAGCAAGATATAATACATCAGAATCAAGTTGAGTTTTTTCCAGGTTTGTGTTATATTTAACCTAATTAACCTCATTAGGAAAACAAGAAAATTCACTGTCAACTAATTAGGAAAAACATTTGATAAAATTTCATATATTCATTCATGATTTAAAAAAATTAAAAAATAAAGAGGGAAATCCATTTAGCAAACTAGGAATAAAAGTAAACTTCCTCAGCCAGAGAAAGGGCATCTAGGGAGGTGGATGTGGCTCAAGCAGCTGGACGCCAGCCTACCACATGAGAGGTCCCAGGTTCATATCTTGGTGCTTCCTGAAGAAGAGGAGCAGGACAGTGAGCTGATTCTATGGATT
>PVKH010035372.1:0-11739 GCA_004027955.1 Chaetophractus vellerosus | reverse complement strand
GTCTGTTATTTTACTTGGAATAATTCATTAGCTGACACTGTTAGCTGTGAATTTAGGTGGTAAATCCCAGGTCACCCCAACATTATGTGTAAAGAGGGTAGTTAATTTTTTTAGAGAGAACTTCAGCAGGATGGATGAAAGCCTTCTCTCCCATAGCTACCCTTACTTGAGGGAGCTTGTTAATAAAGAACTCTTCAGAGCCTTTCCTTTGTACAGGCACCATATGAATATTTATGGGATATTCCATCTGTAAACAGCATTAAAATATAAACAAAGCATATCATGCAAGAGGAAGGCCATTTTCACCTAATACTGGGCAGTGGTGTGACACGCTAGGTTTCCATTCCTGCTTAGGAACTAAAGAACAGGAAAGAAAGAAAAATCACCTTGCTTAACAAGGGGGGGGGCAGCAAATTGTGCAGTCTGGTGAAGTTTTGGTGTCTTGTTAATTGAGTCTTCTGAAAGTTGAATGATATATGCATACACACACACACACACACAGAGGCACCTGTGTGTAATCATTTGTAATCACTGATAGTGAGCCATATGAAATTGCTGTGATTGTAGGTAAAAAGTAGTCAAATAACAGCATTTGGTATGGTCCCAACTAGTTAATGCTGCCCCAGTGCTGGCCCTTCTCTTCTTGGGTACGGGGCGGGGTGGAAATACGGATTTGCCGTTTATTCGCGGACTCCAGGAGCACGCTGAGCTAGGAAGGGAGGAGCGGGAGGAGTTCCATGGACACCTTCACAGAGACCTGTTTCTGCAGATGCCATTGGCAGCACCACCTCTTCCAAGCAGGATGGAGGACATGGGGGAGGTAGCCAGCCTGTACACCACAGATGCGTCCTGCTCCCCAGTTGTGGCTGTGTGCTCTTAATTTCAAACCTCTGGTACCTGTCAAGGGTGTATTACCAATTTTCAAAGGGATTAGTGTATAATAAAATACACTTAACAAGAAAAGCACCCAGAACGCAATGAATCATTCTTTGATGATGCAGGAGGCACTTTAGGATACTGTAGTGCCTTAAGGTCAGTATTACAAACATCAATTATATTATGGTAAAAGTGTGGAAGAGCCAGTTCACTCGAGGTACTAGTTGAGAAAATGCTGGGCAGCCCTCTTTCACAATATTTTTTAAAAAATATTTGATTCCTGGCCTTCTCTGCTTTAAAGATCTTGCCCAGAAAGTTGCTTCTGTTCTGTACAAAAAATGACTAATTTGTCAGCTTGGAGAAGAACCTATTCTAGTGTATGATTAAGTAGGTAAAAGCGAAATTCCCTTATTTTCCCATGAACCTTTTTTGATAGCCTTCTGTCCTTTTCCCTTAGCCATTTAAATATGCCTCTAATTAAATTCAGATCACTATTATGAGAAGTCTGGTCTGAAAAAGTTACTTCTCAAATGGTGTAGAAATTATTATTATTTTTAATCTGACTCAAGTTGGACACTTGCACTTCGATAGTTTCAAATGTTCCTGAAAACCAGGAGGATGAGTCTTGACTGTGCTCAAGGCAATCAAAAACTGTGTTTCTCCCTTCTTGCAAACTATGGTGATTGGTAATGAAGAAAAACATCTGCTTCTTGGAAATAAAGTTCTTGGGCACTTTGAAAACAAATAATCTGGAACATCTGCAAGCATTTTGTTTTTAAAAATTCAGGTGTCTAAAACTTAAGGGGAAAATATGCAAGTGAAGCTTTGTCAACTGAGTTTTTGAAAAACAGGGTTTTAGCAGAATCAAAACGTCAAGACTAAAACGCAGTTGACCTTATGAATCTTTATTTTCCGTGGTGGTTCCTCCTTCTTTCCTTTAAAAAGGATTGGCATTCCTAGAAGACACTTGTCAGATTTTCCAAAAGTACAGCTAAACCAAACTAGGAGATTCCAGGCAAACTAGAGTCTACCTAGAGGCTAATTTCTGGCCTGGAGTTATGGTAAAGTTCCGGGTCTTCTTAATCTTATTGAAATTTAAATTTTAATGGTGGTAAACCCAAAGGTTGTGAGGTAACACTGTTCTGTGCAGTGGAAGAGGAAAGACAACACAGTCTTGCCAGGGGTAAGGTTTACCAAAGGCAGGGATGGAGATTATGGCATCATGCATTTATTGAAGACAGATGTGCTGTCCTTTTATCAAGAGACAAGCTTGGGTCTTGACCAACCCGTGGAGAAAGTTCATCTAAACTTCAGAGGAATGAGGACATAGTTCTGCCCGAATGGCTGACTGTATCTTTAATAAATAAGTGAAACACACACCCGCACACACACGCGCACGGAATGAAAGACCATGTCTTCACGTCGCTGGCACACGTATTGACTCCCACTATTATGAATAGGTGAGCCTAGATGACAGGATCTTAAGGAATGTCATTTCACTTGGAAGGGCAGGTCCAGTGGGAGGACATCTTATTGTGGTTCTTAGCTATATTTTGTCACATCTACAAATTAAATACCATCTACTACTCTAAAATTACATCTTCAGGAGGGACACTATTTGTATTTTGTAAACTGCTGCCGCTTCTCCTCTTTCTCTGTTAGACATGGTCTAATGGGTTTAGAAAATGACATTCAAGATGCTGCTTTGCCAATTAGAACTTCCGCTACCTGATTCTTGTAGGACATAAGCATGCCTAATTGTGTGCTCAGACATTTTATTAAGTTGTTTTGAGCGCTGAAAGTCTTTTAACCTTCATTTAGACCCATATTCATAAAAAATAAGTGTTTTTAGGGAAAAAAAACAACTGGGGAAAAAGGCATTTAATTGTAAATGGAAGTTTTATTCATTTCCAAAATGCACAGAATTTTACCAACCTACAAAGCAAAGGCAGGCTGCAGATGTTGAAAACTGAGTTAGTAAAATTGCATAGCTAGTTTCCCAAACCTTCTCTATAATGAGGTAACACTGTTCTGTGCAGCGGAAGAGGAAAGACAACACAGTCTTGCCAGGGGTAAGATTTACCTCTCAAAACATTCTCAATAGGGAGAGCAGAACAAATATGACTTAGGTGTTTCCACTGTCCTGGGTTAATTGGTCCTCTGGCAAAGTAAGACCAGCGTCTCTTACCAGGGAAATTATTCCACGCAAGGACAAGACTCCCTGAGAATCAAACTCCGTCTCAACTTTCTTTTAGAAAGTTTCCTTTTCAAAGTTTTAAGAGGTTACACAGCCTGTTAAACTCTTGACAAGATCTAAGGCAGAGGAGAGACAAGATACGCTGCTGCCAACCTTCTGAAAAAGCCCAGCTGTTAACCAATCCCACCTGTCACCAATCATACAGGTCCCCATGTGGGACACACTTAGTGTGTGCACAACCTTGCCTCAGAAGCACGTGTGGGAAAATATCCCGGCGTCTAGCTCCTCAACAATCCTGCTCGGTTTCCATGATATCCCCATAAACTCCACCAACTTGCCCATTCAGGTGCACTGCAAGTTCCCACTGGACCTGCCCTTCCAATTCTAGATCATCTGTGTGTGTTTTCCCACCTCTGGAGGCTTTTATTTTCTGTTTCCTACCTTCTCACTACACAGTGCCAATCACCGCTCTTCCCCTGTCACCCCCTTCCCAAAAGGCTCTCTGAGGCTGCTCCCTCTGTGATTGGCATCTCATTAATGAGGAAGGGCTGGTGTCTCTCTCATTACAGTTACAGTGAGTGAGAGTACCTCAGAACTAATTTACTTGCTCTCACTAGGGAAGACACTTTCCTCCATCAAGAAGTTCACATTCCTGCTGCCTGTGGCAATAAAAGAACCCGTTTTGTTTTAACATTAATAAGGTGAGAGAATAGAGAATTTCCAAAAGAAATTAAGGAAGGCAAGAGGGTAGGTGCTGGCCCGTGGAAGTTTCCCTAAAGTAGGCCTGATGCTGGAGCTCAGTGAGGGACCTTTGATTCAGCAACATATGGATGACACAGAAAGGCCCAGCAGGCAAATGAGAAAACAGGCAAGCAGAGGGTCTGGGTAGAAAAAGCAGGAGACATGGGTTCTAGCCCTGGGTCGGAAGTCCCTGAGTGACCTTGGGCAAGTCTTTGATTTTCTCTGGTCCTCAGTTTTCTCATTAATAAAATAAAGGGATTGAATAAAATGGCTTCTTAGGGAGATCCCAGCTCTAAAATTTTAATATTCTATAAATGGGACTCTGGACTATTTTAAACTTTTTTTCTGTTTAGAGTGAGTTTTATCTCTGGCAACAAATTAGAAATTCTTCCAGAATTAAAGAGCATGGAATGGAAATCATTTGGCTTCTCCAGCTGAAAAGGTCAACTAGATTCAGAAATGTACTCCGAGCCTGCACCGTCTGCGTGGAAACCTAATTAGAGATCATACTTCATTGGCTAAAAGGGATCAAACTTATCCAAGCTTTCATCTGGATATGTATTTTTTTTTAATTACTCCGAGTTACTAATTCATTTATCTTTTTTCTTACAGGAAATTCCACTCATTGATAAAGCCCTGCTTTAACACTCCTTCTCACATTAAAAACCTTCCTTTCCACCCACATTATGATCATGCCCCTTCATCACGTTGTGCTTAAAATGCCTTGTCACTTAAGAAATTATAAAGAGGACATCTTAAAAATGTGTTCATCATTTAGCTGGACATGGCTTCTGTACCAGGAACCAGAAACGGTCCCTCTCCATGATTTGCCTCTGAAAAGAGGGCAGCCTAGAGATTGTTACCACAAAATAGGATCCTGTGTTGCCTTGATTTTCTTTGGAGTGGGAATGTTGGTGTTAAATTTCAATACGGGGACAAAGCAGTAGGAATCAGAAATGCCTACTTTAGGGAGAGGGGATGGCTTCATATTGGGAAGACCCTAGAATCCATGGCACATTTCCAATTCCTTTTCCTAGCTGACACAGCCTATGTTGTGAAAGGAGAGGGCACCAGCCCAAATCAACGGTTTGGCTTAATACCTTTTTTTTTTTTTTAAATCTCTTGGCCAAACTAGCATCTCATGCTCCCAAATCCCTGTCCAAACCAAGTGAAAACGAGTTAAATGGGTACCCATCGAGTTTTGTCTGGGGGTTAGTAAGATCAACTCAGATTTATGGTCTTACTGCCACTCTCAAAACTAAGATACCTACTTCTACCTCATCCTAAGTATTGCCATAGGGTATTGACAGCCTTTTCTCCTACTTACAGTTTTTGAATGAAATTAAAGCTAATCCTCTCTGGTCTGGTTAGGTCTTGTGTAATATTCCCACACCCCACAATCAAGGTCTTGCAATGTGGTGTTAGAAGAGATAGCCAAGCTACCACACCTCCATCACGATTAGGTTAAGGATAACATTTTTTTCCTTCTATATGGCAGCTTTGAAAACCTGAGTCATAGAACCTCCCTTATGCAAATCCTTACATTTTCATTCTCACTGCCAACACACTGGCACCTCTTTTAAAAACCAAGCAGAGAGGATGAGCAAGACGTACGTGGACATGGGAATAAAATTTAAGATCTTCAGATTTCCACCCCATGATTTCTCCAGATCAATGTGGCCCAGCTTCATTTTAACCTGCACCATAGTTCCAAGCATTAGGTGGTATAAACCTGCTAAGACTGGTATTTACTGACTTACTTAGTAGGAAGAATAACAAAGGAATCAAGGAGAAGAAGGCAAGAGACTGGGGACCAACTTTCAGGTCATCTTTTCCTTCTTAAAAGATGGAATTTGCCCGCAGTGCCTGTAATTTAGATGGTTTTAATGAATGGTTTCTAAATTATTTATTACTCACAGAAAGCTGTAAACATCCCTCCCTAAATCATTATGAAATTATCTGGCAGGAGTCAAATGGTTCAAACATTTGGCACCTTTTACTGGACTGTTGATGAAAAAATAGTTCTGATCTGAAAGTAAAGCTCCTTCTTTCCTTTCTTGTTACTCGGGATTGCATGTGAGCATGTGTGTCTGTGTATGTATAACGTACTTGTGATTGTCAAAGGGCATCTTCACTTTGTAATTGGCTCTTTTACAGACTTCCAACTTAATAAGCGATTCCAAAATTAGTAAAAATAATTAAATTAAATAATAAAAAAGGCACTGCCAGAATATACAAACTGGATGTTCAAGCAGAGTGTTTGAAATGCCTTAGCCTCATTTCAAAGAGCTTCCTGCTGTCAAGCCCAAACACCCAGACAGGTAGACTGCTGTGAAATATGTAGGCGAAGGCTGCTGCCTGATTTTCGGCTGGTGAGGAGGCATTTGAAAGCATCAAAGTTCCCTGTATAGATGTGTGTACATTAATCCCTGCCTCTGTGATCTCCTCACTTCCTATTGTAACTTGCTGTTTAATAGATTGCCAAACTTTGCCCTTCACACACTACACTTTTTTTTTTCTTTCTCAAGGATCTGCTCCTCTCCCAGGAGCTTCGTGCTGGGGCTGAGTTTTAAAAGTTTTCATTCCTGGGCTTGTGCTCTGGCACAAGGTCACTCTTTGAATTCTGCACTTTTGAACACCTCACTCGTTGGCTGGCTTTGCCTTGCCCCTGGTGCTGATGGCTGTATGTGGCTGAAGTCAGTGTCCTCCAACAACACGGCACCTGCCACATGCCAGCCCTGTTAGGAATCATTAACAACCAATGCCCTCGCCCTGTAAGAGCCTAGAATGTGGTGGGAGAGAGAAGGTAGAGATCAAAGGCCATAAACTGGCATCTCACGGGTCGTGTATGGTCCATAGACCTGGACTGTGTTTTAAATTGGAATTAGTAGCCAGCACAGAAAATTTGCTTAGAAAATTCACTTAGAAATCTGTATTTTCAGCTTCTGGAAAATTTGAATATGTGGCTGTACAGGACCTCCTTGCTGCTTGGGGCCCATTTTAGCTGAGGTTGAGTGACTGAGGCCATTGGGCACATGGGTTGGCCTCTCGTATCTCTACCCAGGATCACTGGGCTTCTGAGTTTGTGGTCCCTGGTAAAGACACTTGCAAAGGCAAATAACTAGCATAAATGGGGGCCACCATCAGGTACTTTGAACAGTCATGTCCTTTGGTCATCTCAACACATCTACAAGGTTGGGATTATAATACCCATTTACACATGAAAAAATGGAAGCTCTTTGTTTTTAAAAACTTGCCCTATTTCACACAGCTGATCAGCGGAAGAGTTGGTGTCTGAAACCAGAGCAATTGGCTTGGAAGCATTCCACTTTCCAATTAGCCATGCAAGCAAACTCACATTCTCCTCTTCGACCTTCATTCAGCACTTCTCTAGTCTAGCCAGACCGAATGTCTTACTGCACCCCAGGCATTCTCCGTCATTCTATCACTTCTTGCCTTTCCAATTTCTGTTCCCTCTGCCTTGAATGCTCTCTCCTCACCCCTTCCTGTATACTTGGAAACTTCTCCTCATCCTTCAAGACCCAGTTTCATTGTCATTGCATTTGTGATGCTTTTCAGGAATCCCTGAGTCAGTTATTCCAACTTTGGTGCTCTTGTAGCCTCCACTCTTACTCGTTTCCCACATTAAAAGGTTTCCCCAGGTATGTCTCCTCTCCTGTTCCTTAATGGCAGAGTCAGCTCTCATTCATCCTGTATCCAACATGTCTAGCACAGGTGCCTGATACACAGTGAGCACTCGACACAGGGTGGTCTCTGGGGTGGAGTGATCGAACCTATACGCTTGCCAAGGTCTCTCCTTGGGGAAGTGAAATTGAACTGGGAGGGCTGACTAAGTTACACATGTCTTTTAGTTTGTTTTCTCATACCTCATCACTATAACCTCATTTTTTCCTCCACATTTTCTCCCTAACAAGACTTTGCCACTTGTCCCTCTGTTGCCAGGTAGTTGAACAAAACTCACTCCTTTGAATACCCAGACAAGTTCATCTAGCAACATCAAATTTGAAACCAATCAGAACCTGACTGGGCACTGAACAGGTAATGAGGGACTGGCATATGTGAAAGCAAGATCTTGGCAGGTCTGTAAAGGCAATCAAGAAGAGACCAATTGCACAAAAAGGCTGTGGAAATACCTGAAACGATGGGCGGGTTTTCCCAGGTATGGGCCGTGGGCTAACTAAACCTCTCTTTCTCACCTGGGGTATGGGAAGCTCTGAATATACATACTGCTTTTCTTCCAAAACATTGGCTGAGCCTGAAATGAACTTCCCATTTTTATTTTCCATGCCCATAGCATTTTTGAACATGTAAAATAATTGCTTCTACAGCTAACTACTAAAGGCCTCATTTAAAAAATAGATTTTAATGCAGAGCAGCATACACATGGAATAAACGAAACCAGAGGCCAAAGCTTAAAATCCGTCTGAGAACTGAGTAATAAGATAAGTGGTAAAATTAAGAGTGGGTGCAGTAACAGACAGAGGTGGCAGGCTGGCCTGATAAAATGGATTTTATTCTTTCTAATGAACTCATCACATGCAGACAATGAGACAGGACTGACCAGGTGACAGGGAGGAGTTGACTTTGGCAATGAGATAAAAAAGATAAGAAATATGTTTTCTCACAAAATGATAATTTCAAGAGAGGACACAGAGCATTTGGGGGAGTTTCGATTGGCATGTTTTCATTTCCCATCCTTTCCAAATATTCACTGAATGTGCATTGCATATGTGATTACTTCTAAAATGTCATCAACACAGCCTGTGAAACTTGTCATCATCATAATCAGGCAACTGACACCCTATTCAGGATTGATGTATGACATAGATTACATTTTTGAATTATTTTTCCTGGTGTGGGGATAGAGTAAAGGAAGGCCATCCTTTCCTAACAGTTGCCCTAACTGTCAACAACAGGAAGCACAAAGGGAAATTAATTCCCATAATAAATATTTATTGAGAGAAATACTCTTTGAGTCAGAATAAAGGTAAATGTGCAAACTATTTAAGATAACTGTCTTGATAAGGCTCTTGCAAAAACAATACGAAGCAGAAAGCCTTTTAACTATTTCTGTCCTTTCTTTATTCACCAGGGTCAGGTGCTCTCACATGGTGGGGGGATCTGAACTATTTTGATGAAGTTGCTATATATATATATATTTCATTCTGTTGAACATTGTGAGCTGACATTTGTGCCTGTAAGCCAAGATAATTACAGAGCTGCTCTAAAAATTTGGTAAGGATTTAGCGGATAATCTAAGACTAATAAAAATAAACAGTCCCTGAAAGTTCTAGTCACCAGGTAACAAAAGACTGCCTAGTTTCAGTGGATTCCCTATTTCTGGTCTTGTCAGGAGTCAGACATTGAATGTTACAAACACTAACTGGCTTGTATCTCTGATGTCTGAGGTCCATTTGGAATCACCTTGAAAACCCCAATATGAGCAGTTTATATGCAACTTACTCAGACCATCTTCTACACCAGTGGACTTCTGCAACCACGCTGGGCCTTTCTTCTCTAATGATTAGCCACCCATTGTCCACAGATTTCTTCCAATCTTGCTTCCTACCCCTTGCATTTCCCTTGCTTCTTTCATTTTTCTTGTGTATGCTGACTCCCTGGTTCCTCTTCTACTAAATTATGCTCTATTATTTCCACAGCCTGAAGAACTCACAGCTGAAGCATTCTTTCTAACCTTATTTTGTATTCCTAGCATGTGCTATAACCTGTTTTGAGTTTTATTTGCAGCCAAGATGCTGACACAGCTCCAATTTTGTTTTCATATTTTGATTGGGTAGGAGTGTTCATTACTGTGGTTAGCAGGGTAGGCAAGAAAAGTCATTTTAAAAGGCACAATTTACACCTTCATTAAAGGTTTTTTTTTTGTTGTTTCTGAATGCTGCCCATTTAAATTCTAAAAACTATAAATGTTAAAAAAATGCATGGCTTTTTCCTTGGAGAAAAAAATATTGTAATGAAAATTGTAGTGGCCCAACATTGTTTTCCTATTATAGTTTTCATGTCATGCCTATTATGTTCTATGTCCCTTTGTGAGTCTTAGCTGATCAGCACACACAGGGAAGTGTAAAAAAGCTTAAGAGTCAGAGGTTTGTAAGAAATGAGGCTTTCAAATCCTAATTCAACCCTGCACTGATCAGCCTTCCTTGTGACAACTGTTTCATTCATGACACTGTTGAATTCATGGTTCTTGTTAAGCTCAAGTTCTTATAACCAGGTAATGCACATAGTTCAGCTACAGGGAACCCCTTAGATGGGGCACAGGTTTTCAACTGAGCTTTCCCATAGAGTATGACCTGTGACGTTTCAGAGTTCTTGATGCATGATTTTCAAGCTTCTTTCTGGAAGAAATTTATCTTCTTGGGATTCTTCTATTCCAAAACCTTTAATGGCTCCACAGATAGGGCTAACAGATAAAATAGAGGCTGCACAGTTAAATTTGAATTTGAATTTCAGATAAATGAATTTTTTTTAGGATAAAAATGTCCCATGCAACATTTGGGACATGCTTATATTAAAAATTATTTGTTACTTATCTGAAATTCAAACTTAACTGGTGTCCTGTATTTTTATTTTCAAATTTTTTTTTGCTAAATGTGGCAACCCTACCTACAGTGTATTGGAGGACAGGCCCAAACTCTTAAGCCAGGACTTCTGAGCCCTCCATGTACTATCAACCCTTCTCTTTCTGTCTTCTTTTCTACTAGATCTGACTCCCTTCCCCAACCCTGCCCCATTCCTTGTGTGCCATTAACCAGACTCTGAGTTTTCTTATCTGGAATGCTTCTTTTCCTTCCCTCTCCCTGGATTACTCAAACCCTACCTCCTCCGGGACACCTTCTTTGCATACCCAGCCAAAAGGAATCTCTTGCTCCTTTTAGACCCCAGAGGGCTTTCTGCCTAGATCATCCATTGGTGCCTCTCACCTAGGAGCTCCAGTTATCTTTTCAGGTATATGTGTATTCTTTCCAAGAAGGCCAAGCTCTTAGGCGGTAGTGACCTCACATTATGCTTCTCTGTGTGCTTCACAGAGTTCAGCACTAGGCCTTTCACATAGTTGTTGCTCACGAGATGAAAGTCAACTGATTTGATTGTCATGGAGCTATTCTCTTCTGCAGCTTCAACATTCTCATAATTATTTTCTTGCACTGAGGGAAGGATCAATTCCACGGTGTGAGTTCCAGGCACACAGGAAACCCACACACATGCACTCAGTCATATACCTGATTAGAAGTTTGATAACCAGATTCATTTCTCATGGACAAGTAAATAAATAATGCAAAACCCAGTATTGTGTGGGCAAGGGTACTTGCTCTCTCCATGTCATATCTGTGAGAAGGGAGTAGTACTTACCTATCTCCCAGGCTTGTGACTTTGGAAGAACGTAGGTAGCACAGTGGTTGGGGGGTGTTTTTAGTGATAAGGACAAGAACATGGAATGGCAGTCTCTAAAGTGTATACTGTTTCAACTGGATGCTCAGGTTTCTAACGAGAATTTCAGGGCTAATGCCAACATCAAATCTTGAGATCATGGCTGACAAGGTGGGACTGAAAAGCACACAGCCAGAGACAAAACCAGCTGACGAGCAGGTGGCAGGATTCTCTTGCCAGCGTATGGTACTAAATCAGGGCCACTGGGAATTTACGCTTCCAAACTATAGCGTGTGATTGCCTGGATTTAGAAATATACAGAACAGGAAATTCTAGGAAGAAAACAACATAGTAATGATGCCGGCTTTAACCTGCTTTGAAAATTGTTGTTTTGTTTTTTTTTTTGCTTTTGCTTTTCCTCATATTTGCCCCACACTTTGTGTGAATGAGCTGCTCATCAATCATTTCAAGGACCAGGGCTTGCAGAACAGGTTAGCATCGCCAGCAGTGTTCCA
>PVKH010035371.1:0-11739 GCA_004027955.1 Chaetophractus vellerosus | reverse complement strand
GGTGATGACGATGGGCAACGTCCATCCCAAGGAACAGAGAGAGTCTACAACTGCAAACAAGGTAGTTCCATCCATCTGCACCAGGGGATCTAAGCCCCTTCTCAATTAGAGGCAGAGTGGGCATCACCATCCCCAATCCTCAATATTGGGGAATGAACAATGAACTAAAGTAGATTTACTATTATTCTATTATAGACTTATTGTTATTCTGGCAATGGAAGAACTTGTATCATTGATATAAAGGCAATGGCCACCAGAGGCTCTGAGGGAAGGGGGAGCAAAAAATAGGTCAAAATTCATGTTTTTTTAAATACACTTTTTATTTTTTTTTCAAAAGATACTTAGATTACATAAATATTACATAAAAAATATAGGGAATTCCCATATGTCCTACTCCCAACCTCTCCCCCATTTTCCCACATTAACAACATCCTTCATTAGTGTGGTACATTTGTTACAATTGTTGAACATGTTTTGGAGCATTGCCACTAAGCATGGATAATAGTTTACATTGTAGTTTACACTCTCTCCCACACAATTTTGTAACTTATTACAAGATATATAATGGCTTGTATCTGTCACTGCAATGTCATGCAGGACAAGTCCCAAAAATGTCTCCATATTGCACCCGTTTTACCCTCTCCCACCTCTCAGAACCTCCAGTGCCACTGCCTCCACATTAATGATAAATGTTCTTCCATTGCTAGAATCACAATAAGTCTATACTAGAATACCAGTAAGTCTACTCTAGTCCATCATTCATTCCCCAATCCTGAGGATTCTGGGATGATGATGCCACTCCACTTCTAATTGAGAAGGAGCATAGATTCTATGGGGCAGATGGATGGGACTATCTTACTCGCAGTTGCGGTCTCTCTCTGCTCCTTGGGATGGCCATTGTCCATCATCATCTCCTTGTTAGTTGTCCAAAAAATTAATAATTTTTGCTATTTCACCAAGGATAATCTTAAGTTAAACAGCATTGTTTTTACTATGTAAATGGAAAAAAAATACAATGGCAACTAATATATTTTGTGCCACTGTCTTGCTCCCTGTTAAGGCACCACCAATTTTACCCACCACTGCTTTTGCATCATAAGTGAAAATGTCAACATAGTGAAAAAAGGCAGGGCCCGGCTAGATAGCTCAGTGGATAAAGAGCTCGCCGGTGTACCACATGGGAGGCCCCGGGTTCGGTTCCCGGGGACCTCTCCAAGCGGGCAGACCGCCTTGAGAAAGGCAAGCCACCGTGGGCGGGGCAGAGCCGCCGTGGGCAAGGCAAAAAGCTGCCACGGGCAGGGCTGGGGCGGGCAGGGCTGAGCCCCCACGGGCATGGCAAAGTCACCCGTGAAAAGCGGAGCTGCTGCCCGCGAAAGCGGAAGCCAGCAGCCCGCAAAAACATGGAGCACTGCTGCCCGCAAAACATGGAGCCGAGCCGCCCGTGAAAACGGAATGGAGCCACCCTGGAACGGAAGAGCCACCGCCGTGGAGGGCCGACTCGGCGCGTCGCCGCTGGGACGGGGGGAGACAAGAAGCAGACATAGAAAACACAGAAGAATGGACACACAGCAAGAGCAAGCAGAAAGGGGGGGGGGATATGTAATAAATAATAAATAAATCTTTAAAAAAAAAAAAGGCAAATAATGTCTTGGTATCATTATGAATATAGTTTTGACCTAGTGATTAAGAGTAGAGTTGCCTATAGACTACTTTGTTTTGAATTTGCGCTCCACTACTTATATACTGCATGAACTTAGGCAAACACACAATCTTCCTGACTGGGTTTCTCATCTATAAAGGGGGTACAATAATATCTATCTAACGCACAGAGCTATTGTAAATATTTTAAGAGAAAATGTTATAGATCAAGCAGCGTATTGCCTGACTCTATTTGATATATGTCACTACCGTGATGATAATGGCCCAGTTGTTGCCCTGTTAGGTTGTTGCAAAGAAGAGTTAGATTGTGTGGTTTGAACCAGTTATGGAATGAATTAACTTTAAAATAAATTCAATACTGAGGTTCTCTGACCTAAAAAATCTGCCCATCACCACCACCACAGAATTTATAGAACAGCTGCAGGGAGAAATATTTTGGGGGGAAGAGGTTAAACCTCCCTCACCCCCCTACAAAGTCAACCCCAAAAAACCTACCAATTGAGTAAATCTAGTGTGATATGTAACAACAGCTTCAAGCCCACACATTGTAAGGAGAATGCTATGCGTAAATCTTTCCAGTATAAAAGCCCAGTGCCATTCTGTGCCTTGTTTCAACTTCTTACAATGTACAGTGTGGGCTGCACTGTGGGCTGTGAAATCTGACTGCCTGAGTTTGAATCCTAGCTTAGTCTCTTACAAGCAGTGTGGCCACAGATCATTTTCTTGAATACTTTGTACCTCAGTTTTCCCATTTGACAAATGGGGATAAGATTTGCACTGTTTCATGGAGAAAATGTGAGAATTCACATTTGTAAAGTATCTAGAACAGTGCTTGCAAAGAGTCAATTCATTCAATGGTGTCTATTGTCTTAGTCAGAAAAGGGACTACTTCTGGCAAACATTCCGTATCTAATGAGCAATGTCTATATTGCATGTTTTTGTGGAACTTTCCAAGGCCTGGAGTTTCAAGGATACATGAACTGATTATATATCCTTTGAGGTATTTAAAGTCAAAAGGTAAAGGTGGCTTAGGTGAATTCTCAGTGAGCATACATTACAGAACTACATGGCAAATGTGGGAGATAAAGGAGTAATATATTCAAAATGTTTAACAGTCAGTAATCCATGGGTACTGATCAAGAAGACAAATGCTGGCCCCATGTTAAAGCAGGGACCTGAATGTTGAGTGGACAGTAACCCCTTATTTGCTGGATCACAGGGGATCCAGCAAGGTAGAATGACAATGGCATCTGTAAGGGACAGTCGGTAGACTCAGTACAGATGTACTCATGTACAGCAGCTGAATCTCAGTCTTGAAGGAATCATAGGCTGGGTTTTTCAGGCAGCTTTGTTTTGTCCCCTTTCCACTCTAAGGAGGGAACAATTTTCTGAGTGAAGTGAGGAAGTTCAGGGGATTGTGCACCGGAGTTCTATTCTTGGCTTCTTATGAACTTGAACAGGCTGAGTAACTTGAAGAATCAGCCTACATCATCACCAAAGACAAAGGGCACACTCCCCTTGCTATAACCTTTATAACTCAAAGCTAAAGTACCTAGTTCTTTGTAGCTAGGACCATGGGAGTGAGAGGGAAGGCTCATAATTGAAAATGGTGATGGGAAAATATCACCATCTAACTCAGCATAACTGTAGATGGGGGAGCCTTTGAGTCATCACTGCTAACTTCACTTAAAAAAAAATAAAATAAAAACTGCTTTACTCCTGTGAGCAGACACTGTGGGAGCCAATATATCTATGGAGGAGCCAGCTGGACTCGATCCTGTCCTGCAGCTCATCAAAAGCCTTGTGAGGTCAGTTTCCATTGCAAATTCTCCTAAGCATTGATCCTCACACAGGCAGGAAGAGTTCAGCTGCATTTTTTAATCCCATAAGGAGTCAGAGGGATTGGCACTTAGCAAATCCTCTTTTAATTTGTTCACTGAGAAAATTCAATGGAGACATCATTAAAAGAAAAGAGACCAGCATGACACCATTTTGTCGAGTCAGTCTTTGAGCCTTCACTGTGTTTCAAGGAGTGGTAAGTGATAGGCAGAATTATATTTTCTTGCTCTTGAATAAGCTTCTCTAAAAGAGCCCACAATTCTTTCTTTAAGCCAGAAACCAAGAAAAATTATACATATAAAATACCCATTACCCACATGCACCTGCTGAGCCCTTCTCTCAGCAGGAGATGACCAATTAAGCAGTGCCACAGTTTCATGCTCAGATATCAGATTCAATTTAGCAACCTTGGGAACCTCTGGTGGAAATTCGAATTGTGAGTGAAGGATGCCAGTTGAAAAGCAGGAATTTCTGAAAAACGATTGGAAAAATCAGGGCAAAAATTAGAATGAGCTTAGAAACCAGACAAATCTGTTCTCTCATCTATAAAATAGTAGTAATACTATTTTTTTTAAGATTTATTTATTCCCCCACCCCCACCCCTTTGTTTTTGCGCTCACTGTCTGCTCTTGTGTGTCCATTTGCTGTGTGGTTCTTCTGTGTCTACTTGTCTTCTCTTTAGGCAACACCAGGAACTGATCCTGGGACCTTCCAGAGTAGGAGAGAGGTGCTCAATCTCCTGCACCACCTCAGCTCCCTTGTCCACTGTGTCTCTCATTGTCTCTCCTCTGTGTCTCTTTTTGTTGTGTCATCTTGCTGTGTCAGCTTTCTGCTCAGGCCAGCACTCCATGCAGGCCAGCACTCCCGTGAGCGCCAGCACCCCGCATGGGCCAGCTTGCTGCATGGGCCAGCTTGCCTTCACCAGGAGGCCCTGGGAATTGAACCCTGGACCTCCAATATGGTAGATGGGAGCCCAATCACTTGAGCCCCATCTGCTTCCCAGTAATACTATTTCAGTGGTGCTTTATAATTAAACAATTCAGTTTTTATCAAGGATCTGCACCTACTTCATTCTCTGAGACTGAACAGCTCCCTCTTCACATGGATGTGATCAAGTACAAAGGCTTTGTCACTGGGGTGCTGGGGTTGGCCCCCAACTCTATCACATCCTAGATGTTTGACCTGGCAGAATGTGCTTCATTGTTCCAAATCACTGGGTTTTTTCCCACATATATCATTAATATAATAATGCAGCCTATGTCAGAAAGTTGTTGTGAGACCTTAAGATAGTAATGTGCAAAAAGTGCTTAATTAACAGAGTACCCAGGAATAAGCCAGTGCTCAATCATGTAGATTAAGTTGTTAATTATCCACGTAAAAAAGAAGCTGAAGACAACTGTTGGTTTCGCCTTTGCATCATGAGGATTTTTGACAAATAGGCAACTTTCTCCTTTTGATTATTTTTGTAATCTTTGATTATTAAGATGATCCAAAGGAAATACTAAATATTTCTCTATAAACTGTAAAAAGATTTCTGTTTGTTTTTTTTTAATTACAAAATACTCTTGCTCTAAAGGCTAATGGGAAAGACAATATCTAAACTTGAACTGTAACCACTGTTATTGTTTTACTGTGTTGGAGCAGTATAAATGTAGATCCAGATAATTATATTCATAAATTATAAAACAGTATTCCTAAGTTTCCTCAACCCTAATCTTCTCTCTTTTGATTTGAACTTGTCACTCCATAAAATCATGGGTCAGGCATTTCTTTACCAATTTCTTTTCCCAACCGTGCCAAGCACAGTGTATTAGTCAGCCAAAGAGGGGCTGATGCAAAATACCAGAAATCTGTTGGCTTTTATAAAGGGTATTTATTTGGGGTAGAAGCCCACAGTTACCAGGCCATAAAGTATAAGTTACTTCCCTCATAAAAGTTTGTTGCCACGTGTTGAAGCAAGATGGCTGTGGATACCTGCCAAGAGTTCAGGCTTCCTGGGTTCCTCTCTTCCCGGGGCTTGCTTCTTTCCAGGCTCAGGCTTGCATCTACAAGGCCAGCTGTAGACTATCAGGTGAATGGCTCATCTCTTTTCCCGGGGCCTTCTCTCCTTCCTCATGACCAAGCTCCTCTGTATGCTTATTTCCCCGGGCTCCAGCATTAAAACCTTCCACATCAGAACTCCAACTCTGTCCTTTGCCATGTCTTTTATCTCTGAGTCCCCACCCACCATGGGGCGGGGACTCAACATCCTACTGATGTGGCCCAATCAAAGACTTAATCATTATTTAATCAAGTAAAAGTAAAACCTCTGAATCCAAAACACTCTAATATGCCCAGAGGAAAAGACCAGTTTACAAACATAATCCAATATTTCTTTTTGGAATTCATCAATAATATCATACTGCTACAAACAGCTAGGCTCTCTTTTCTCTTTTACCACAACTACAGCACCCTGAACCAACCCTCTTTTGTGCTATACTACACTGTTTCGCTTTGTTTTGTTTTGAATAATTTTGCATTTACAGAAAAGTTGCAAGACTAATTTGGAGAGCTTTCATATATCTTTTAACTAGAGTCCTCAATTTTACTCTGCAAATGTCTTAAACTACAACAGCTTCATACAGCAGCTACAATGCAATTCTGATGAACTACCTGCAGTTAGGCCAGACTCCACAGATTAAGGGCAATCCTCTCTAAGTCTGCCCTTCGGACACCAGTCGCAGGTTCGGAGGCCCAGGCCACCTGCACTTCTGACCAACTAGCTCCAAATTCGAGGCTTCCACCACCTTCCTCAGGTTCCATAATTTGTTAGAACCACTCACAGAGCTCAAGAAAGTGCAATACTTACAATTATAATTTTAAAATAGCAAAAAATATACAAATCAGAAGAAACCAAAAGAGAAAAGAAAAGGCATGTAGGGTGAGACCTGGGAGGGTCTCCAATGTAAAACCTTTTGCATTCTCTCAATGGAGTCTAAACATATCACCATCCTGGCACATCCATGTGTATTATCAATCATGGAAGCTTCCTGAGCTTTGGGTGTCCAGAGTTTTTATGGAGTTTCATTATATATGCTTGATTGATGGAATCAGTGCCTACATGGTTGAAGTCAATCACCAGCCTCCCTCCCATCCCCAGATGTCAGGCTGATAAGACCTGACTCAAAGGTCCAACCCTGAGTCATCTCATTAGCATAAGTTATTCAGGTGTGGTCTGGGGCTGGGGTGCACCATGAATAACAAAAGGCTCCTATGGGAAATTCCAAAGTATTAGAGGATGATACCCAAGAACCAGGAACAAAGATAAGCCTAGTTCTTTATTATAGGTACTAATGTTATTACATTTGTTTAATAGTCTTTGGCTGTATATGCGTGTGTGTGTGTGTGTATACACACACACATATTCATACTTATAACAGAAAAAATGTAGATATTTAATTTCTTTCTGAATCATGAGAGAGTAGGTTACATGCATCATGATTTTTAAGCCCTTGACTCTTAACCACAGTACAGTTACCAAATTCAGGATATTGAATATTGGCACAATAATATTATCTAATATACCATCCATATTCTTGTTAATAGTCCTAAAAATTGTCCTTTATAGTGTTTCTCTTTTTTTTAAGCTCCAGTATAGTATACATTCCAGGATCAGGAGCACATTGAGTTATCAGGTTTCTTTGATCTCCCTCACACTGCTTTTTTTTTTTTTAATATATACTTAGGAGGTACCTGGGTTTGAACCCAGGACCTTGTACCTGCGAAGCAGGAGCTGCACCTGCTCCACTCACTTTGAATTTTAATTGTTTATTTTTGTTCTTTTCTATAAGACTTAAACATATTGAAGGCAGGGCTTTGTTTTGTTTTTGTATTTTCTATTGTAATACTCTCATTGAGCAGCGTGGTGAATAGCACACACAATGTACTCATTATATGTTCATTATGAAGAATAAATTAAAAAACAACAACTAAATGAGTCAGGAAGAACTGGAAGAAGAATTTATTTGAACAGATTTGACAATCACCGGAACAACAACAACAAAACATGACACTACAGAGGACCCTTGAGTTTCCATGGGGTACATTAGGGCCATTTGTGAATAATCACAGCTGTTCATTCCTCTGTTTCAAAATTGCAAAGACAAAAACCACGAATGGTACAAGTCTATTTTATAAAGGTTAATTAGAGTAGACGGTGCAAAATAGATGAGGATGACCAAAAGTGTTGTTGGAATTAAGTAGAAAGATTGCTGTGGTACCAGCTAAGAATTTAGCATTTGTATTTGAGCTAGGCCTAAGGGAGGAGAAAAAGAGAAAGGGGGAGGGAGATGTGGGGTAATAATGTATATAATAAAAAGCAGAAACATAAGCGAGGCAGGAATAGGTATTGAATATGGTTAAGATTCCCATTAGGCTTCACAGCAGGGCTCTTGCATTGGAATAGCAAGCAAAACAGTTTGGAATGATTTCATAAGCAGTGTGGAATTATTGAAGGTTTTTAAACAGGGGTCTGACTGACCAGAGCTGTGTTTTAAATGAAGGGAATTGGATCTATTCTCTGGGAAGTATGTCACTCATCCCTATTTTCCTAACAGGAAAAACGAAACTCCAATCGTTGTTGAAACCATAGTATATATGTATGAACCTTCTGCAATGCATATATATGGCTGTGATGTCATTCTTCTAATAGATATTTCATAGACATTAAAACTTAAGAAGAAAACGATTTGGGGTTTTATTTTTAATGATAAGATTTTTCACACCCCAAAGCTGAATATCTGCCAAAGAAAAGGAAAAGAAAGAAAACAACAACCACAACAAAAACTTTGTTTTGTTGCTATAGTTACAATAAGGTACTTGCCCCCCATTAACTCAAAAACAAAATAAAACAAAAAGAGAGATAAATTTATCTTTCTCTAGTCAGCAATAACTGAGGGGAAGCAACAGCAATAGACTCTGAACAGTGTCCTTTGTAATGACTGGCGCCTTCTTTCTGAAATGCATGCAAGGAGGGGGGAAATGTGTGCATTTCAAAGGGCAATGGTGATGACACTGAATGTTATTGTTTTCATGCCAAACAAAGCCCATAAGGAAAGATTCTGAGAATGATTAACATGCCACACAAACCCCTTGCATTTCTTCCCCTTCCCTGCCTTGGTCTTCTCTCTTTCAAAGGCAGGCACAGCTGGAGTTCCATTAATGAATGTCAGCAAGATCAGATGGTTATTTCCAGACTATGGACCATCAGTTGTCATGACAATGTGATGTGGCACTCTAGGTCAGACTTTGCCTTCAATGATCACACTGGCTTGAGGGTGGGATTGGTGGGTGTTGACCAGCCTTTTCCAGGAGAGTTGGTGATTCTGACTGTTCTCTCAGGGAAATTTATCATAGTCTAAATGATACAAAGGAGGTCTCTTCTTCTATTCCTCCTAATTTCTGATACTGCACCAACACTTAGACAAAAATCCTTTGCTTTTTTTGGAGGGGTTTCCATGGCTAATTCAGATTTTGACAGAGGCCAAATTCTGCATGTCATCCTTCTCTCCCATTCACCCTGCTACAATTGCTCTGACCATAGAAACAGGGTTACAGGATCATTTAATTTGAGATCATGGGAGACCTAACATCAAGTTTATTCAAGTTTAATCTATTCATATATCCTGTTCTCTCTTTTCTTTCTCTCTTATGCCTCCATGACACTTTGTTAATAAATACCATTACAGGGCTGAATATATTGTATTCTAATACAGTGTATGCCAATAATCTGATTAAATACATTTCTTCTCCATTAGATGGTGGGCCTGTTCATCTTAATGAGAACACACTATCCAATACCGTAGCCACTAGCTCATGAGGCTATTTAACTTTGAATTAAAATAATAATATTAAGTAAAATTATAATTCAGTTCCTTGGTCATACTAGGGTCATTCCACAGGCTTAAAGTCACACTTGACTAGTGGCTACCATACTGGGCAGCACTGATACAGAACATTTATATCATTGCAGACATTTCTGTTGGGCAATTCTGATCTAGATTCTGGTTACTCAAAGTGTGGTAGCAGCATTGGCATCTCCTAGAAATGCAGAATCTGGAGCCCCAACACAGACCTGAATCACAATTGGCATTTTTACAATATTATAGGGTTATTTGCATGCACATTAAATTGCATAAAGCACTGGTCTAATTCATAACCATGGTACTCAGTAAATGTTCATCAAATGAATAAACAAAGGAATGAAAATGTCCTCTTTCAATTTACCTCATGAGAAAAAAGAAGCCCTTCACAGTGAGATGCCTCAGTTTTAGATTAGAATCACCAATTTCTACTCAACATCCTCATTCCCTTTTCCACAGCACCATCTAAGGAGAATAAAGGTAGGATTATGTTATCTAAATATGTAGTCGATATGGTGGAATGAAGTATTATACATTTTTCAGCCACTGTTTCAGGGTACCCTATTCATCAAAATATATTAGCATATTTCCATAATCTATGCCTGCCATTTCTTAGTTATTGATTTTAGGGGTGGCAGTTATAGTGATGTTTCTAGATGCCTCAAGAGAAGCACAGAATGACATATACAGAAATATTTGTGAAAAGTTTGTCATGGAGAATTTGTCTGATTGAACAGAGAACTGCAGGATATATCATCATTTTCTCTCTCTTCTGAGAACTTGAGGAAATGCAAGACCTTTCAGGAAAACCTGCCTTTTCTTTGAAAATATTTTAGGTATTAATCTTTAATGCTTTGTTGTATAAATACTTTGTTAAGATGAAGGACCAGTCTTGAGATAAAGATTGTTGGGGGGGAATTTTCTTACATGTGTTGATGTTATCACCTTGGCTAATAGAATATTGTAGCTGCTTAAAAATGTATTTTAGCTTTTATATTAGTTGATACATATCCTTTCACTTCGATGGGTATTTGGCATTTATCTGTTATGCTTGGAGTTTCAAGAGGACAGTGCCTTTTCCTGTGTTTCCAGGGATGTTTGCAAATGGTGGCATTTTGAGTGTGTGTATGTGCACATGTGTGAGCTCTGCCCTGCCCTAATAAAAAGTTCTGCCTGGGCATTGTTCTAGTCTGAATTCAAGCAGGAGAGTTGAGAAGCTACTACTGGTGGTGAGGCTGTAAGGTAGCATCTGCTTCTCCTAGAAGTCCAGCTTCTTGGCTAAATCACAATCTGTATTTATGCAAAATTACAAGGTCAAATCTATGCACAGTAAACTGTGTGGAACAGTGGTCTAGTTTATAAGTGCTTGTTAAATGAATAAACAAATGAATTAAAATGTTCTCCTTCATTTTATACATGAGAATAAAAGAATACTTTCAATGTCATGTAGATCAGTTTTAGATTAGAATCTAAATAATAAACTGTCCTCCAGGAAGCAAGGAAGGAACATAAATGCTCATCACAAATGAGCTTTATTAAATCACAAATATTTCAGATGGTTCTAGTTCTGGCTCTGCTACTAGCTAGCTCTGTGCCCCTAGGCATGCTATTTAACCTCTCTAGACCTTTATTTCCTTAACTGTAAAATGAAGTAATAATAGTCCCTTTCTCATTGGATTGTTATGATAATTAAATAACTTCAGATACTTAGTGACTGTTTTAATTTCCTTGTTGTTACAGCAAATACCATGTAATCAGTTAGCTTAAAAAAGTGGAAATTATTGGCCCACAGTTTTGAGGCAAAGAGAAGTCCAAATCAAGACATCACTGAGGTGATGCTTTCTTCCCACAGTCTGGTGTTCTGAGCCTAGCTGTTGGTGATCCTTTATCCTTGGCTCCTCTGTCACATGGCAATGCACATGGCACCCTCTCTTGGCCTTTCTCTTCTTTTCTGGGTTCTATTGACTTTCAGCTTCTGGCTGCTCCCTCTGTGGATTTTTTCACTCCCAGTCACCTTCCCTATAAGGCCTTACATAATAGGCTTAAAACCCACCAAGGCCACTCCTCATTTTCAGATAAGATTAGGGTGTGAACAGGAGTTTGTACCCACAGGAATGGATTAAATTTAAAAACATGTTTCTCTGGGGGTGCATACAACTTGAAATCACCAAACTACTATCAATCTGAGCAGTCTGAAAGTAGATGGGGCTGCATCGTGAGACCATGACTTCCCTGTCACTAGATGCTGTCAAGCAGTGGCAGGTGAATCCTTACTAGGGATGTTATGAATAGGTTTCCAGCACTGAATAGATAGCATATATATATATATATATATTTAGTA
>PVKH010035370.1:0-11744 GCA_004027955.1 Chaetophractus vellerosus | reverse complement strand
TATCTCTTTTTCTCTTCTCTTTTATGCTTAAAGGATTATGTTTTTCTATTTATTTACTTTGATTTTAGTAGAAATTAAGGTAGGGCAGATTTAAATGCACACATCCATTGCAATTGGTTTAATTGGTGGATTCTAGTGTTTTTTAAAATTCCTACTATATGTCAGGCCCTTTGAATACATCACTTTATTTAATTTTTACAGCGATGTTGCATGAAAATACTTTCTATTCAATTTTACAGTTGAGAACACTGAAACTTGGAAGTCTTCAGTAACTTATCCAAGATCACACAACAAGTCATAGTATTAGGATTTGATCCAGGTTCCTTTTCCCCCTGTGCCTCTCTTCCTGCTATCATTTAGGCTGAGGTTCAACTGGATTTTTACACTGATTACTTATATTATCTTACAGAGCCACTAAGGTTGGGTGATAATTGGCCATATTATTACATTTTGAGATCTACAGTCCCAAGTTTATATCATGGATCTGTCAGTTACTATCTGTGTGACTTTAGGCAAGTCATTAATTTTTCTGAACCTGCCTTTCTTCACCAGTAAAATAGGGACAATAATTTCAGATATATAATTTTTATAAGAATTAAACAACAAAATGAATGTATCATGTTTATACAGAGAAAGACTCTTATTAAGAATTCAACAAATTGTAATGATGTTATTCTTATTTCTGTTATAAAGAGATTAGCCATAGTGTAGAAAACAAGTTCTGGAATTAAACTGTCCAGGTTCAAATCCCTGTTTCACAAGTTTTAAGACCTTGGGAAAGTTGACTCTCCTCTTTTTGCCTTAGTGATTCCATCTAAAAGTGGGATCAATTAATTTACCTCCTAAGATTGTTATGAAGATTATATACAGTAATGCATATAAATTGCTAGGCCCCTAGAAAATATCAAACAAATATTAGCTTCTCTTATTAATGATATATCTAAGGTCCTCTCCAACTCATTGAATCTCAAATGAAGTATCTCTATAATGACATTTATTTGATCAAAATAATTTCTTGAAGGTAATGCCAGAGTTACTGTTTATTCAGGTCCTTGACAGCTCGTTCATCATCTCTGTGGGTTGTCTTCATGGCTGGCTTGCTAGGCTTCAGCTTTCAGGTTCTATTGTTCTCTGTCTCTGAGAGTCTACTATACAGAGAAGAACCACGGACTAGTTGCAATTCCAGCACCATCGTCATCAAGCCAGGACATAGAGTTTCTCCCTCAAGATCTGACAAGGATTATTGGTGGAATGGGGTGTTAAGAGAAAGGGAAGGTGGCAATGAGGTTTCTGGCTTGGGAAAAAGTAATGACAAGATTAAATCCACTGCCATTAAAAGCATGCCTTTACTGAGTGCTGACCTGAGCCTGGCACTATGCCTGGTGGCTTATAAATGCAGTAGAGTGAGAGATTTGTTATTGATTTCTATGCTACCTGGCAGTAAACTTTTTCACAGGGCAAAAAAACTGCCTTTTGTAGAAGAATTTCTTGATATGCCACTCAGGTGTGGAAAGAGAGTCTCTAAGTGATGAGCTGGAGGTGACAATAATGACTTGGAAAATTGTGTCATATAAAAAATGAACAGGGCTTCAGAGAAGAGAGAAGATCGAACTAGATCGAAGAACACCCTGTCTCCAACTCTGAACATGATAAACAGAGAATAGTTAAAAACACAAACACAGAGCTTGTCTAACAGTAGTCAAATGAAAATAGGGCAGGCATAAGTTCTGAAAAGTTGTGACCAGAGAAAGAAATAAGATTACAACAAAGAACAATTCCTAATGTTCTCTCATGCACAAAATTTTCCCTGAAATAAAAATTAAAATGCTTTTGCTGTGTTACAAACCATCTCAGACTTAGTGGCATAAAATTGCAATACTTCATTAATTCTCACAATTCTGTCACTTGGCTAGGTGGCTCTCCTGCAGGTTTTTCTTGGGCTCAGTAGAAGTGCATCTCTACACCGCGTGGTGTTGGCTAGTCTCATTCCTATGTCTAGGATCTCAGCGGGGATGCCTGGGTGGCTGGGAACCCTCTCTAAGAAGTTTCCATACTACCACAGGCAGATGTAGCCTGGCTTACATGGCAGCAGAGATTCAAAAGCATGAGAGCAGGAGCTGCCAGGCTCCTTGAGGCCTAAGCTCAGAATTTGCAAATGCAGCTTCCATCACATGGTGCTGGGCAAAGCAAGTCACAAAGCCAAGTCAGATTTAAGGGACAGGAATATAGACTCTACCTCTTGATGAGAAAAGCTGCAGAGAATTTGTGGCTATTGGCAACCTACCACATTCATAGTAATATATTTTTTTGAGGGAATGAGTGATCCTAGCATGAATTTCTCTTTTATATAATGGTATCCCATTTTCCTACCCTCTCCTGCTCAGGCACATTCCATGAAATATTGAGCAGTGGCCTGGAGAATCTAAAAATTGTTGGAGTTTCACCCTGTCTAAGCAGTGACGCCTTTCCAGATTTTGTTTGACTTTAACAGAAGAAGAAAGGGCTACCATTACGACTTACCACTTTCCAAGGCATGCAAGTGGGATATAACCCTGATTGGGTGAGGAGGCCAGTGCCCAAGGTGTTTAGAAAGAGAGCTGAGCCTGGTTCAGCAATGACCTCACACATTCCCAGGCCAGCTCTTTCCCTTTATACATGCCCCCCCCCCCAAGGCTGCAGAAATCTGGATGAAAAACAATTCAAACCTTTAATGTATAGATCAGAGAGAAAGATAAACTTGTCTTAGATGAGATAAAAAGCTGTTAAAAAAGATTTTACCACTTAGAGCAAATTGAAGGTCTGGACAGAGCAGATCTCATTAAACTTTATCAAAATATACAACTATGTATAAGCATTACAGAAAAAAATTTAAGAAGAAAGATGAAAAGGAAGGTAGAAAACCCAGTCAAAAGACAGCATGCAACAGACAGGTTCAGAACTCATGTGGGAAGACAATATAAACTAAAAATAAAAGAAAACTTCATGTGTTTATTATTATAAGAAAACTGGACACAAATATAAATTCAAAAAGCAGGAGCTCAAAACAGCATATTTAGATTAAAAGAGAAATTGCATATCTAGAGAAACAAATTGAGAACCCAAACTACATCATTACAGGGCTAATAAACAGTAAAGGATAAAATAGAATGGTTGAAAATTGTATTTCTCAAGAAAGAAAGTCATGGGATAATCACAATAAAAACAGAAAAAAAAATAGATTTTATAAGTAGAAAGGAGATAATAAATGTGGAGGGCAGAAAACAGCAGGATAAATGGTGTCCCTAATGTAGAGAATTTAAGAAATGAGACAAAGAATATTTAAAGATACATTGTAAGCAAATTTTTTTCTGAAAGCAAGAAATATGTGAATCTGTAGGTAGAAAATAAAATTCTGTTTGATTAACATTGGAGCGCATCCCAGTGAATGTTTGTCAGAGATAAAGAAAGGATATTTCGGATATCTTGGCAGGAAAAATGAACCACCCCTGAGGGGGATAAAGAGTTTAGACTTCTATGTTTTGACAGTAATATACAAGGCCAAATAAATAATGGATAAATTCCTAAATTCTAGTGGCATGGGTACAGATTAGAGTATTATCAAATACAGAATACTCAAGAAATGTAACAACCATTAGTCTTTCTGAAGACACAACAAAACAACAAAATAGTCAAGAAAGAACACAAAAAATGAAGAATAGAAAAGTTGTGTTAAAAGGCCTGGGCTGAAAAATGAATTTATTTAATATATAACTAAGATGTGGGTAATTATATATGCAAATAGGATGTCAATGTTATAAATTTTAATAATGTAAAAATAATAATTTATTTTACACAAATTAGAAGTGGGCAAGGTGAGAGTGATGGAATTATAGGAGGGCCGGGCTTACTACTTGATAGCACATATTTCATAGTAAAAATCAAATGTTTTCAAGTTTACTTGTTTCTTAAAACTAAATTCAATATTTTAAAAATTAATAAGAAACAATTAATAGGATGATTCTTTACTAAAGAAATTATTTCTATCTAGTCATGTGCCTTTTTTCTTTTCAATGTACATAAAGGAAACAATTACTAAAATGAAAGAAGCAAGTCATCCTAAAATCTCATTAGCTGGAAACTTCAAGGTTAGCAATTAAGAGCTCAGGCCAAGGTGCCAGAACTATCTGGGTTAGAACACTGGCTTTGGCACTTAATAGCTATGTTGGCTTTGGTAATACACTAAACCATACTATGCCCCGATTCCCTCATCTCTACAATGGAGATGGTAATAACAGCTTGCTTTTTAGAGTTGTTGTGAGGTTTTACTAAGTATTACAAGCACAGTGCTTAGGAAAATTTCCTGCATGGGGGAGCACTCAATGAGAAGTGTTGGCTGCTCTCATTATTATTATTAGAGACCATAATTCCATAATTTATGATTTTATGAATTTTAAATTGTGTGTGTATTTTATATATATATGTATATAAGTACATGTGTGCTTACTAAAAACTAAAGGGGGGAAAAGGAAATTTGTGAGGGGGGAGCTTAGAGGAGTAGAGGAGGAGGAAGGGTGAGGGGATAAGATAGAGACAGAGAGCTGAGAAACACGGGGTGGGGACTCAATCTGAGTTGTTAGAAATGGAAAATAACTTTTAAAATATCAGGAAACTTTTATATTCAATATAAATATATTTCTCATATGCTACTTTGATGTGAAGCTCCCAAAGCACGAATACAAGTCTACTAGAGGAATCTGAATAAATAAAGAGACTGACACATGCACCAAATTTGGATGTACACTGCAGAAGAAATAAATAACAGCCACAAGACACAGAATAAATATTAGGAGTTTAGCAGATGATGGAAATTAGAGCCAATGGTGATGGGGAGAGATATAAAATCTCAGGAATTCCCAAAACTCTTGTTAAGGGGTTTTCCAAAGGATGTGGGATGGCAAATTCCATTATTCAAAGGACAACAGTAGAAACTGAGTCATACACCCATTCTCACACCAACACTCTGTGGTACTTTTATTATCCCCATCCTGGCAGTGAGTCTTAGAGAAGGGAAGAAGCTTGCTCAAGTGTATGTAGTCAGTGCAGAGGCAGAGAATGAATTTGCACCATGTTTTCCTGAATGCAAAGTCTATACTCTTTCCCTGGCACTTCCTCTTCAGAGTAGCAACTCTTCTGAGAAGATATGATAGCGTCAAAAGAGGTATGAGCTGTGACTGCTGCTCTATTGGCAGCCAAGTTAACCACATCCATTCTGGGGTTCCTGTCAGATCAATTCTAGTCAGTTTGAGCCTATAAATCAATCACTTGCTAGCTTAAAATTTATTTCCAGTCAAATTCCCCAGCAGGCATCATTGTACATTTCCTACTATGTGATTAATCGACCTGAAGTTACAGCAGCAGAGGCTACCGATGAGAAATGTCCATCAAAGAACATAATCCTTCTCCTTAGCATCATGATATTACAGTGTGCCCTGATACCTCCAGGGGAATTTGGCCATTTTCCTTTGGTGACTTAATCCCCACTTCTTGTATGGCTAGGACTATTGCTACTCTGAGATTTAGCTGCCTCCACCATCTGAGTAGCCTTAGCTTCAGCCATATAAGAGGCAGACATTGACTTTTTCCCCTCATTCTCCATGGTAACTCTCCAGCAGCCACACCAGCTCTCATGCTTAACTATCTTAATCTCTGGAATATGGCTCATGGAAATTTGCAAGATATCCTCCATACGTCAAGGGAGTCTAAGGAAAGGATGACAGGGGTTGCCTCAAGAAATCCTCATATTTAGCCACTCTATGATCTCATGTTCACCATCTGGCCCTTGATAAGTGGGGTGGAACAATAATTGGTTCTGCTACTTTAAATGGCTCCAGGAAGGGTTTACTTTTCTCCCCATGCAGTCCACACATATGTATTATTATGTATAATTAGTTGCCAAAAGAAGAAGGGATAAGTACTTTCATTTGAGTGCCAAATATTACTTGCCAGGTGACGTTATATTGTCTTTTAAACTTTTGACTGAGTTGAACAAAATTCTTTAGCAATCAGATCTATGGAACTTTCTGATTCCATACATTTTAAGAAGTTTACCGATCCATATAAAATATCAAAATGGTGGTGATAGTACATAAAAATGTTAAATTGTAAAGAAATTTAGTATCTATGATGAGACCCAATTAAGAAAATTTAATGCTGTGTCAAATTAGTGGTATAGCAGTGCCTGGATTAGTAAATTAAGCAATTAACATAAGAATGTGCTTTTCATATTAGCCCTCTCTATATTTTAATAGAACTATTCATAAAATGAGTAGACAAGACATTTGGAAGTGCTAATTAATTTTTAAAATGGAAGCTATCAATTGTTAAAGTACTTTCGCATTGTCTCCTTTAGAGAAGTGGCACAACGCACCATTCACTAGGCCATCTTTCTTCTTGCAAATTGTATTTTTTTACTCACATTTTTGTTTTACTTTTCACATTCTTTTAAAAGGAACATAAATATAATCATATAACTTTTCGTACACTTGTCCTGAAATAATTTACACAATTGCTTCCTTGACTTTCTACAAGGAATTCTGTGAATTCTTTGCACCTCTGTCAAGTTGTAATTTTCCCTAAAAAATAATTTAATTCATAAGCACATATTTAATGTCAAGCTGAACCTTCTGAGACACAGAGTCCCAAAATTTCAGTGATATAAAGAAGTAGAAAACAGTTCCCTTTTATGTAACAGTTCATCTAGTTTAGCTTCCACTGCCTTCCCTCCTGGGTAAGTTTTGCATGGTCAGAAGCCCGGGGACCTGACCTTTCCCATCTTGGGACCTTAAAGGTGCAATCACCTTGTTAAGACAAAATGGCACCAAAAGTTCTTCCTTTTTTGCTGTCATGTTGTAATAGGTGTTGAGGATTCAAAGAGATTCAGGAAACAAAAATCTCCCTTCTCTATTTAAATTTTGAACCTATTAAAAAAATACAAGAAAAATAAGGGAGATGAGCATTGAAATATCATTTTTATCACTGATAAATCTGATATTGGGAGATAATGACTTATATCTCTGGGCAAGTGTGATTCTAGGCAGTTCATAGAAGGACATCATGGGGTGGCATGGGGGGCCTTTTTTCCTTTTTGTGTGCATATGTCATTTATTTACTAATTTATTAAACAGTTTATTGAAGTATATTATTCATACATGAACATACATAAACAATAAGTGTTCAGTAAACATTGTGAACTTACAAAACAAACATGCATAACATCATACAGGGCTCCCACACGTCACCCCACCACAAATAATTTGCATTGTTGTAAAACATTTGCTAACAAATTATGGAAGAGCACTGTCAAAGTATTACTACTAACTATAGTCTGTATTTTACTCCCTTATACATTTTTCTTAAGTATTTATTTATTTATTTATTTATTTATTTATTGACTTTATCCATCATCAAACTGGTGAAAATTTTAGAGTTTATCAATAAAACACGTAGTTAAAAGTGTTGAACATGAGGAATACTTGTAATTATTTGTTGTGGTATACATTGTGTAGTTTCTTTGGAGAGGAGTGGGTTTATCAGTAAAGTTCCCCTATTTTCAGCTCCACTCTCGCTCCCATCTTCTGTTGCGCTTGCTGACTCTGAGCTCACAGATTTTCTGGGATGCTGAGCAGGTGAACTCTCATCTCTGCAGCCTCTTCATGGCACATTATGATTTGGTGCTTTTTCTGAATGTTCATCCATCAACTCACTTCTATCTTCTTTCTCTTTGGTAATTTGTTGACATTTCTCCACTGTCATCAATAGCAACTCTTCTCAATCCAGTCCTTTGTTTTCTGTGTGAGTGTATTATTTTTACATTCCTTGAGTTTTATTTCAGAGGAGTTTCAGGAGAGACAGACGGTAAATGTAGGGATGGAGTCCCCCAACTGGAACAAGACAGTCCTTGTTCTTTGGGTGAGTGAGTGAATGCACGAATAAATATGTGAATGATCAAATCCTCAAAAAAATTATGGAATAAGTGAGTGGGAATGAAGCAGGATTTGGAAACACACAAGCAAAAATGCCCAATAGAGAGTATAATCAACTTAGGTAACAAAATAAAACCAAGATTTTTTCAAGTTATGATAGAGTTAATTCAATTCAATACTTCTCAATGTTTTTGAAGCACTTTTTTCTTTACATTGAGCAGACACTCAATTCATGCTTGTGGAACTGAACTGAACACATTCTGCTTTTGCCACAAATTGTTCCCAGAGTAATATTTGTCCTGGTGTTCAGTGACAATCCCAGTGATCCCATCAAGAGCAATTTAGTCCAACAACCTAAGTGCCACTTGTTCTTTCCTACCTCACCTCCTGCTTATACTTAGCTGTGAGATCTTGAAAGCGTTGTTTGAGCTTTCATCTTCCACTCTGCCCCCTCACATACCCTACAAATTGGCCACACCACACTGTAAGGTATTCTTTGTGCTCTCCTTAAACTTTCCAATGGCCTTGCTACTGTTCACCAGATCCCCCTCCCAGGAATGTATTCCTTCATTCTGTCCTATAACCAACACAGATCAGGGGTGTATGCCCTGCTTACAGGGCACACTGGACTGAATAAAGCCCGCTCTCCAAATTCATGTCCACATGGTGCCTGTGAATGTGACCTTATTTGGAAATAGGGTCTTTGCCGAAGTGATCAAATTAAAATAAGGTTATAGGGGATTAGGGTGGGTCCCAATCCAATATGACTGGTGTCCTTATAAGAAGAGGGAAATTTGCATGCAGTGACACAGACACACAGAGAGAAGAAGGCCAGATGAAGACAGAGGCAAGACTGGAGTGATGTGTCTGCAAGCCTGGGAACACCAGGGATTGCCAGCCATCACTAGAAACTAGAAGAGGCAAGGAAGGCTGCTACGCTATAGACCTCAGAGAAAGCATGGCCCTGTAACACCTTGATTTCAGACTTCTGTTCTCCAGAACTGTGAGAAAATAAATTTCTGTTGTTTTAAGCCACCTGGTTTGTGGCACTTTGTTATGGCAGCCCCAGAAATCTAACACTCAATCTAACACTAATGCCTGTCACTGTACCATGTCCTGGTCTTTTTGACTAATACATGCTGTGTCAATTTGATTCTCTCTCCAGATGACTTGAGCCTAGGAACAGAGATGCCTCGATTGTGAAACATGGTTAAAAGCTACTTTCCTCTGGCAGCATCTTAGAGAAAAGCATCTGCGTTTCTGTTGCAGACAATCAGGGTTCCTGGATTTCCTAAAGCTTGATATTTCAATGACTCCTTTATACAACTATTAAATCCTATCTCCTGAGGTCTGTCTTTGCCTGTTATTTAATGGCAAGTTCAAAGTCCTTTCTGCAGGGAAACTTTATTATCTCATGAAGCTAAAAGCCTTCCTGTTCATCCCTGGAGATCTCATGGTTCTTTGCCTTCTCCTCTTTTATAGCAGTCAACCTCACAGTTTCCAAAGTATCCTTATAACTGATGAATATCACCCCACATGAGACTCCTAGTCTGTGAAAGCATAATTTGCATTTTATTTTTCTCCACAACACCTAGCGTGGGTTGAATTATGTCCCCCCCCCCATCCCGCTCTGCAAAAGGTATGTTGAAGTCCTAATACCATGGAATTTGGACTTATTTGAAAGTAGAATTGTTGCAGCTCAAATTTGTTAAATTCAGATGAGGTCATAGTGGAGTATGATTGGTTCCTAATCACAAATAACTCGTGCCCTTTTGAGAAGGAGAGAAGAAACACACAGACATAAAGAGAAGGTGGCCATGCATTGATGAAGGCAGAGATTGAAGTGCTGCAGCTACAAGCAAAGAAACACAAAGGATTACAGACAATCAGAAACAAGAGGAGGCAAATAAGGCTTCTCCTACAGGTTTCATAGGAAGCATGGCCTGTTGACACCCTGTTTTCAGACTTCTAACCTCCAGAACTTTAAGAGAATACATTCCTGTTGTTTTAAGTCACTAAGTATGTGGCACTTTGTTATAACAATCCTAGAAAAATTGAATACATGCTATCTGAATACAGCAAATGTTAAATAAACAATAGTTTAATTTATTAATTTGCATTTTAGTAAAGAGCTTCACTAGGAGGAGCACTGAGAGTGACATCCATTCAGAAACTCTTTATTCATAGCAGTTACCTCTTAAGTGTACTGTTTATGCAATCTCATGACTGTCCTCTTAACCACCCTAGGATGTACATAATGTTGTACCCACTTTTCAGATAAGGAAAAGAATGTTCAGAGAGTTGGAGTAATTTGTCCACGGTTACACAGATTCAGAAGTAGAGCTGCTATTGAATTCCTGCTTACAGTGTAATTCTACTATTCTGAATGTAAAATTCATGCTTTGTTTTTGAAATGCTTGTGTCACCTCCTCTCAGTTCCCTTACAAAAGGCTGTTCCCTTCCCACTGCACCTTTAATTCCTAGGTACTCAAAGGAGCAAGAGGGCTGGAAGAAAGTGGAAGGAGACAATTCCTTGCCCAATCTTCAAGAGCTCATTCCCTGAACCCTGAAAAAAAAAAACTGCCCAGGAACAGCAATCTATTTTTCATGAAAGAATAGTTACCAGAAAAATCTTATTAGCCTTCATTATTCAACAATGAAGCAAGCTGTTATTGTAAGATGGAGGAAGATGTTTTGAAAAGAGTGATTGAGAAAATACCGCAGTGAGATTAAACAAATGATGGAAGAAAATATTTTCAATTATTCAAAACCTGGAAATTAGAAGAAGCAGGGATTAATTTTAGGCATGGAACATAATATGTGCCAGTATAAGCATCAACAGGCATTTGTGTTTGTGTGGGCCTTCTAGACCCTAGGTAGTGAGTCAGTGAATCACATTTTCAAACTATTCATCAGAAGAAGGCATTTTATCCCCACTTCAGAGATTAGAAAGCTGAGGCTCAGAGAAAGATGTCTTGCCCCTGTTTACACAGTACCTGGCAGAGTTGGAATTCAAACTTAGATCTTGTCTCATTCACCAGTGCATTTTTACTGTACTGCATTGTGTTGGCTCAAATCTTATGATAAGGAGCAGTAATGGAAGTCATAATCAGAGACTGAGCTTACGCAGAGACAGCTGATGGGAAATACTGTGCGATCCCCATGTCAGTCCTCGCTGAGTGCCGCTGGGTGCTCCCAATCCCATCCTAGACAACACTTTTATAGGATATGCCTGGTGACAGAGACAGGTTGTTCATGAAATTTCTTGATAGTAAAAAAAAGAGAAAGGGGTTGGGAGCCTATATGATTGTGGCCATTTGAGATTATTTATGAATCTCAAAAAGAAAAAGTTTATGATTGTAAATGAATCTATTCCTCTGGGTGTGATACTCCTTGATTGTATGAAATTCAGTGAGGGGCCTCTGATTAAGTTTACTTGATAGAATCAATTTAGGGCTTCTGATTGGGCTAGGTCAGTAACATGTAACTCAGGTTGAGTCCCTGCCCCTTGGTGGGCTGATATAAATGGACACATGGACACTCACTCAAGAAGACACACAGGAGGAGAGCTCTGTTTTGTTTTGTTTTGTTTTGTTTGTTTGTTTGTGTTTTTGCTCTTTTTCTGAGGTACTGGGGGCTGAGATTGAACTTGGGACCTCCTATGTTGGAAGCTGGTACTCAACCCCTGAGCCACATCGGCTTCCCTGAGTCGGCTTCTACATTTGTTTTGCTTGTTGTCTGTCTTTGTTGTTTTTTTTTCAGCAGGCACTGGGAACCAAGCCC
>PVKH010035369.1:0-11744 GCA_004027955.1 Chaetophractus vellerosus | reverse complement strand
CAAACATGGAACTGTGTTGCCCGCAAAAAACACGGAGCGGAGTAGCCCATGAAACGGAATGGAGCCACCCACAAGCAGGGCGAGCCGCCTGCATGGAGGGCCGACTCAGCACGTCGCTGCAAAAACGGGGGGAGACAAGAAGCAGACATAGAAGAACACAGAAGAATGCACACACCACAAGAGCAAGCGGGGTGGGGAGGATATGTAACAAAAAAAAATCTTATTGGGTATCCCTTATATGTTATGCATTGCTTTAATCTTGCTAGTCTCAGAATTCTCTCTTTGTCTTTGGGATTTGACATTAGATTAGTATGTTTCGCGGAGGTGGTCTATTCAGATTTGTTTGAATGGGAGTACATTGTATTTCTTGGACATTGATATCTATGTCCTTCAATAAGGTTTGGAAATTTTCTACTGTTATTTCTTCAAATATTCCTTACAACCCTTTTCTCTTCACTTCTTCTTCTGGGACACCCATGACATATGTTTAGTTCCCTGAGAACTTGTTCAAGTTTTTCCATTTTCTTCATCTGTTCTTTTGTAAGTTTGTTTTCAGAGGCCATTTCTTCAAGCTCACCAATCCTTTCTTGTGCCTCCTCAAATATGCTATTATACGGTTCCATTGTATTTTTAATTTCATTCATTGTGCCTTTCATTCCCATATGATCTGCTATTTTTCTATGTATGCTTTCAAATTATTCTTTGTGCCCACTTAATGTCTTCTTAATATCCTTAATCTCTTTAGCCATCTCATTGAATTTATTAAGGAGATTTGTTTGAACATATATGATTAGTTGTCAACTCCTTTATGCCATCTGGAGGTTTATCTTGTTCCTTTAACTGGGCCATATCTTCCTGTTTCTTGGTGTGGATTATAATTTTTTGTTTGTTTCTTTGGCATCTGGCTTACTAGAGTGTTCTGGTGGAGTTTCTCTCTTTAGTTTATGGCTTTCTTGCCCTTTCTCTCTTGTTGGTTGTGTAGTAGGATCCAAGGATGTAGTTGGTGCTGTAAGCTGCCCTCATTGCCCCAGGAATGGATGGAGCTTCTCCCAACTTTCTCCTTTTCCAGGGGTAGGGACAGAGCCACAGCCATGTATAATAAACCAAGTCATGCAGACCTAGACTGTAGTTGCCCAGAAAGACTGTGAAGCTTCATGCCCCTCTTTCCCCTTCCTGGGGTGAGGATGGAGCTGCAGGTGTGGGCAGCAACCTATGCTGTGAGGGTCCAAATTGACAGCAGTTGCCCTGGTAGACTTCTGTCTATTCAGTCTGTGGCAGCAAAATGTACTTACAGTTACCCAGAGAGGCTGGAGCAGATCATGCTGGTTTCCTCCCTGCTAGGGGTGAGGCTGAAGCCTAGGCTAGGGCTGCAGGCCAATCTGGGTGAAAGAAACCTGTCCCTACCATCACTGGACTGCCTGCTCAGCATCCCGTCACATGGGGGGCTTAGTCAAAATGGCAGCTACCTGCCTCTTTCCTACTTGGACAGAATCAAACTTCAGCTGTTCTTAGGGTTATACTTTAGCTAGCTGAGTTTACTAATCAGTAGCTGAAATCAGTGGCCAACTGTCTCTTCCTCCCCTGTTTTTGGGAAATGGAGCTTCCAATTCCAACCACAGAACAGCTCCTGAGGTGGCTTGTGCCTCCAGTGGAGGATGGGCACCGGCCTCCATGGAGTGGCCTGTATTTTCCGGAGAGGCTACCACAGGTCCCTCCAGCTTCCTCCTGGCCACAAGTGGGCCTGGAGCTTATGCTAGAACTGCAATCTAATCTGGATGGAAAGAAGCCAGTCCCTACCAGCTCTGTGATTTTCAGTCTGCCTTGCTTCCCCTCATGCCAGGGATGAGTCAAAATGGTGGCTACCAGCCTCTTTCTGACCTGGACCGGTTCAAACCTTAGTTGTTCCTAGGATTATGCTTTAGCTCACCAAATTTACCAATCAATAGCTGAAGTTGGTGCCCAACTGTCTCTTCCTCCCCTGTTTTGGGGAAGTGGAGCTTCCAATTCCAGCCTTGGAATAGCTCCCAAGGCAACTTGTGCATCCAGTGGAGGATGGGCACCAGCATCTGGGGCATGGAGTGCTTAACTTATAAATCCTCTCTGCAGATGGGCAGTGTTTTGGTCAGCCACAGGCGTGCCTTTTGAAATATACCAAAGATTGGTCGGTCTTTATAAAGGGTATTTATTTGGGGTAGAAGCTTACAGTTACCAGGCCACAAAGCATAAATTTCTTCCCATACCAAAGTCCATGTCTTGGAGCAAGATGGCTGCCGACATCTTCAGGGTTCAGGCTTCTGGATTCCTTTGTTCCCAGGGCTGCGTTTCTGTTTCCTTCACGAGTTCAGCTGTAGACCATGAGGCTTTCTATGCATTGCGTCTCTCCACAAGGCAGCTGTAGACTATCGGGCGAACGGCTCACTCCAGCATCAGAACTGCTTCTCAAATCTGCTTCTCCAAATCTCTGCTTCTCTAAATCTGCCTCTCTCAATCTGCTGCCTAGCCTTTATACTTGAGACCACACCCACTGAGGGGCGGGGCCCAGTTAATGCCCTTATCACAACTCAATCATGCCCAGATGAACAGATTAGCTTACAAGAACAATCCAATCTATATTTTTGGAATTCACAATTAAATAAAACTCTGAAACCATTACAGGCAGTCTCCTCCTTCCATTCTTTCAAGGATGCTGCTGGATGCTTTTCTAGTCTTCCAGATCCCCCAAATAGGTGCTTAGATAGCTCTGGGTGATAGTAGCACAAGCTGATTCTAGGAGCAAATTAGTCTGCCGCCATCTTGCCGGTTGTCTCAGTTTTGGTTATTCTTAAATTTTAGTATTTGTTTATTTTTCTTATTGAAATGTATTATAGAAAATTTGGAAATGAAAGAAAGTTTAAATAAATATAATCTTATCATCTAAAGACAATGTTATGAAAATCTTGAAGGATTCTGTTTCTAAACTTCAGCCTCAACTACTCATGAGAAAATAGCTCTTTTTTTCCTCATAAAGCTTTATAATTAACTAGAATTAGAGATTAGCAATAGCTTTTATTTAAAAATGTATGATAAAGGTAAAATTACAGTAAAAGACCTACAATTCACTATATACACAATCTCAGATGTTTGTATTTGTGGGTTTATATTAGCTTTCTGATTTATTACTTGGAAATTCTGAAGGCTGCATCAGTCTTTAAATCTTAGCAGTCTCAATCTGTCTCCTGACTCTTAAGTGATCACTCTTAAAGTGATATGATTTGTCAGGCAGCACCTGATGCTCAAGCAATTAATCCAAATCTCTTTCCCTCTTTCCCTTTCTTGCCTCAATTGATATTCATGTGTACCCTCCACTGTAGAATAGGGTATCTCAAACTTATATTCTACCTAGTGCTGGGCTAGAATGCAATTAAGCATTATATTAATTGTTCATTTAATTGAAAATTAAATTTCAACATCAAAAAAAATTGGAAGGAATTACACAATTAATAATTCACTCAAATGTTGGTTGAAATTTAGCTTTCATAATCAGTATTGGATAATTCTAAGATGTTCTTATTTACTTATTTTTAGGAGGTACCTGGGGATTGAACCTGGGAACTCGTACATGGGAAGCAGGTGCTCAACCACTGAGCCACACCTGCTCCCCTATTTATTTATTTTTAAGAAAGCTAGATTTCTTAAAAATGTCAGTTAGAGTTGGATGAATCCCTGTTATATCCCTACTGACACATGGCTAGCAGTGCCATCTGCAGGCCTGCTCTGATGCAGTCTGTGAGGTTCTCTTCTTAAAAGGACTTTGGTTCCACTGAATAATTTTGGCTGTATAATGCCAAATACAAGGTGAAATTGATCACAAATTTTAGAAGGCTGAATTATGAATACTTTAGTTAATGGAATTTTTAATCACTTTGCTGATATAAAATACCATATCCATATTGATAATAAAAATATTACATATAATATATATGTTCTAGGAAGTATAAGGAATGAGCATGGATGTTCGAATCAAACAGATCTGGGCTCCAAATGTGGCTCTATAACTTAACAGCTGTGTGATATTAGAAAATTTACTAATTCTCCGAGATAATTTCCTTATTTATAAAATGGGGATTATAATACTTCCTTCATAACATCTTTGAGATTTCAAATGAGATAACATGTGTCAAGTGCCAGTCAGAGAATGTGACATACAGTATGCCCTCAATTAAATATGTTTCCCTTTCTCTTAAAATTTGAACAAACTATATCAGGACTGTTTATTGCTTTGCACCTATTGAATTTAGAAACTGTGAAATATACTATTAACTTTTTGGAGAAAATAATTTGAAGGAACTATCTTTTGAAGACACAACTGTTTCCTGCTCTCTCTCTTCTCCATTTGAAGTCATTTTTAATTTTCCTTTTTACTGTTTAGAATATTTTACATATATAAAATATTTCTGCAAGGTGTTCACAAGAAACTGATAAACAGTGGTTGCTCTATGTGGGGAATAAGAAGGGGTAATTTTTAATGTGCTTGGTACTGTTCTAATTTTTACCTGCATAATAATTACTTTTTTCAAATAAAAGCACTAGGAAATAAACTAAACACCTGGAAAAGGAAAAAAATAAAAGATTACTCATATGAAAAATGAAAGATAATTTCACAAAATTTTTCTTCTGAACGAAACAGGACAGAAAGGAAGAGGCTTACATGAACAATTCAAATTTTAAATAAACTTCCACTGATATTATAAAATGTACTATCAAGGGAAACTGTATTCAATTTTCCTCAAAACTGGTAAGAATAAAATAAACCTGCCTAACATGCAGTCCTCTTTGGAAGCCGGAACTGAGCTAGACATATTATTCAACTGCTAGTTCTGTGATTATGTAGCAGGCCATATTTCTTTGAAGACTTTTTACAAAGCATTCAGCAAAATCTTGGCTTTGTGAAGTTCATCTATGTGGAAAGCTGTCATGAGTACAGTTACCCAGAGAAGTATTACACCCAGACAAGATCTTCTACTTATCTAACAAAACATTGAAGACATATACATACATACATACATACATACATACACACACATATCGCACACTCAACATGACATATATATATATATATATAATTGCACTATGATGATCCATAAAGTACAAATTGAGCTAGAAGAGATAGAGTAAAATCTGTGCTATCTGGAAGACACAGGCTGAAATAATTGTTAATTCATCATTTTACCCATCATTTCCAAAGACTTCTGAATCAAATTAACCTTTGTTAACATCGACAATGTTGCCTTGTATTAATCACAGTAAGTCACAAATCCCTCCCACCTTCACTTGGCTTAAATCAGACTAACTCCTTAGTACATAGCTAAGACATCACCTCTTCTACAAAGTGGTTCTCCTCCTGTGTGGACTTCGAAAAAACTCTGAACCTGTGTCCTTCACTGAGCTTACCACATTCTGTGAGAGTAATCTGGGATTTTTTAATATTTATTTATTTACTTTATTATTATTATTACTTATCTCCCCCCTCCCCCAGATGGTTCTCTCTTCTGTCTGCTCATTGTTTGCTCACATTCTCCAGGAGGCACCGGGAACCAAACCCAGGACCTTCCATGACCTCCCACACAGGAGGCGAATGCCCAACGGCCTGAGCCACATCCTCTCCTTGGAGGCTGCAGCAGCCACTAGCTTGTGGCAGGTGTGGAGTTTAGCTCATTACGGTGAATGTGGCATCTGCTCATCTTCTTGAGGAGGCACTGGGACCTGAACCCGGGACCTCCCATGTGGTATGCGGGTACCCAACTGTTTTAGCCACATTCATTTCCCGAGCAATCTGTTTGTTTTTTAAATCAGTTTCCTTCCATTAAACGGTAAGCTTCTGAAGACTAAGGACTGTCATTCATTTTTGTTATCACCATTACCTGTCACAGTGCCTGACCTATACTTAGTAGGTTCTCAAGAGATGTTAAATGAAATAAATGAATGACTAGATGGATTGACTGGTCTCAGGTTTGGGGCATCAAAGTCTCTACATGAAAAAAATGAGAATATTTATGAAAAGCCCTCCTCTATGATTTTCACAAAACCAATCAGTATTTGACTCCTCAGAAGGAAATACTGCAATACATTTATGGAATGCTGGAGATATCATGGTTGATTTCTTTCCCCATGCATTTCTAAATTTCCCAAATTTATTATCATGAATATGCAATAATTGTATTACAAGGAATAAAGTTTTTCAATATATATACATTGTTGGAGATGGTGTAGTATGAGAGAAAACCATTGATTTATCAGTCTGCTCTGGGTTTGAGTCACCATTCTGCCACTTACCAGCTATGTAACTTTGGGAATGTTCTTTAACTTGTCACAGCCTATTTCCCTATCTGTAAAACAGGGATACTACTATGCACCTTGGGGAGTAATTCTTTGTATTTTATTTTATTTGTTGTTGTTGTTTTTGGGGAGTAATTTTGAGGATTAGAAACAATGGACCTAAAGGGTCTAGCTCAATATCTGGCACACTCAATAAAATGTAACTTTTCTCATTTTTAGCTGTCTTTTAGGACTAAACCACAGTAGACCAAGTGTCAGAGAGACACAGTTCTTTGGAAGTGATTTTCATCCTAGTCGCTTTCCCCATTAGTGAGTACAAATTTTATAGATTGAATGCCTCAGCTTCTCCCCACTTGTGCTCATTCTATCAACAAATATTTTTTTAAGTGTTTTCAAAGTATAGGAACTGTTATAGCAATGAATAAAACAGAGAAATGCCCTGCCCTCCGGTGTGGTAAATCATATGATTTAGGCCTTTGTAAGGGAACTATAGTGACTTTGACTATGCCATCAAATCCTGGGGTCTGGGATTTTAACCCTAAAATGTAACAGATTCTAGAAAGTTCTTCCTTATTGAATCAAGTCCCATCAAATTTTTGCTCCAGTATAGCCCCATTTTTTGCCCCTTAAATTGTTTAGTGTGTGGCATCATAGTTCTTGGTTTTCCTTCTAACAATAATTGCCCAAAGCTTGCACCACAGCCTCCCTTCTTTCTGGCGTTCATAACTTTCTCCTCTCTCTCTGCCAACCTGGGAAAATTAAAATTGGAGTGCATTTATACCAGGTGAGTCTGAAAGATGGTCAATATGATCTGACTATTGCTCAAATTTAGAAAATCTCCTAAATTGGAAGCTCTGTTTCAAAAAACAGTTTTTGAGAATAATTAAATCCACATCTCATATAAATTTTATAAAAATGATTTGACTTGGACATAATTAATGATGGAGTTCATGCTTCTAAAACTACACAAATGAGATTTCCACTAGGCCTCCCATATAGGAAGTGGTAGCAATGGATTTCTATCTCTCTTCTTTCCCTCAGTCATGAACTGTCAACCTTTGTTGCCCTTCTCCTCAGTGCAAGCGTGTTTGAAGTGTCCCTGCCTATGTTCCTAAGTGTCATCCAAGAGACAAACAAATTCCCTCAAAATGTGGCCTCAGTGTCCCATTGCTGCCATTGATATTACAGGTTTGTTGACCTCAACCATGTGCTATTGCCCTTTCTGCATTTTTCTATTTTATCTTGTCTCTTTTATATTGCTTTCTGCTTTTCTCTCTTGCACATTGCAGTGTCCTCTCTCTGCACCCTCTTTTCTTCTGCTTTAGCACTCAACCATGTTGAAGAGACTATTTACCTTAGAGAATGCTTTTATTTTGCCACCAGAGAAAAAACAGCCCTCTCCCCAAGTGCTTCTTCTCTAACACACCCTGGATCCCGGAATTGAAACAGTAAGTTTTTCTTCACTCCAGAACTACAGGGGCCATTGCTACACAGCAAGGATCAAAGCAGGCACACATCAAAAGCACCCCAGCTGAGAGGAGCAGCCCCAAAGCTCAATGCCTCGGGCTCATTATCATCACTGCCTGTAAGTCATATATATCTCATCTCATTTTTCCTGTCTGCTGTTCCTTCTCCAGGCTCAGTGGGGAAATCTACTCTTTACCAAACTTTCTTAACAATTCGAGATAAAAACTCCTTCAACTTCTCCCTCCTTCCTTCTCTCACATTTACTAATGTATAATGTCAGTGATAAATTCATTTAACATTTCTTAAGCCCTAACTTTGTGGCAGGTACTGTGCTAAGGAAAGGGGCTAGAAAAATTTCTGCTCTAAAGTAGCTCTTGAAGTAAAGGAGCAAGACAGACAACACATACATAGACCATCCTAATATCATGTGAAAAAAGTCAATGGTGGAGCCATGCACAGTGTCTTTGGGGAGTAAATGGGTGGGGCATCATTTCTCAGGTGGGAAACTTAGCCTCAGTTCAGTACTTAGCCAAACAAAGAAAGCAGGGGTGTAGACAAAGAAGTATAGAAGACAAGAGCTACCCAGACATGTACAGGAGTGAGAAATAGCAGGTATGTTTCAGGGAGAGAGGTGAGGAAGCAAGTCAGGATTGCTGAACTATATATTTGAGCCAGGGAATTACTAAAAATAAGACTGGAAAGAAAGAACATTGTAAAATTTATTTAAGTCATGTTCAAGAACTTGGACTTTATCCTATAAAGATGAACTTCACTAAAATGTAAGCTCCCTGTAGTAGGGTGAATATTGAGCTCTAAAGTGCCCATGTCCTAAACCTCAAAATCTGTGATTATGCAACCTTATATGATTGGAAAAAAAAAAAAAAAGACTTTGCAGAGGTTACTAAATTAAAGATCTTGAGATGGGGAGATTATCCTTGGTTTTCTGGGTGGGCTCAATATAATCATAAGGGTCAGAGGCAGAGGAGATATGATAATAAAAACAGAGGTCAAGGAGGAGAAAAGATGCTATGCTGATGGCTTTAAAGGAAGGAAGTACAAGCAAAGGAATATAGGCAGCTTCTAGAAGCTGGAAAAGATAAGGAAACAGATTCTCCCCTAGTCCCTCCAGAAGGAGCCCAGCCTGGGGCCCATTTTAAACTTCTGATCTCCAGAACCATAAATTTGTGTTGCTTTAAACCATTATGCCTGTGGTAAGTTTTTTTTACAACAGCCTTAGGAAATTAACACACTCTTTGAGAGGAGGGGTTTGGTTTTGTTTGCTGCTATACCCCCAGTGCCTAGAAGAATGTCTGGCACATAGAAGTGAAGCAGGCTTCATATAGGGAATGAATCGATGGATCTGGAAGCTGGCAGAAAAGTCCACGTGGACACTGATAACCCAAGATGGCTGTTGGAAGATCCTCGCAAGATTTCCACCATGCAGAATGAGATTCCCAGAGATTCCCAAGAGATTTCTCTGGATAGTTTCCCTGGACATTATCATTAGCCCCACATGGGGGATTGATGGGTGGGGTAATCAATCAAAACAGTAAATACCTGGGACTCCTCCCATGCCATTAGCAAAGGGGTGGAATAATTAACAGTTTAAAAGGCAGGCGCAAAGGTCAAATCGCCCTTCTGCTCCTGTTCCTGACCCCTGTTGCCCCCCCTGCTCCCAGCGGCTCCCGCCCTGCTTGGAACCCTTGTGGCTTCTGCACCCTGCTCTCACTGTGCCAGCCCCCCCACGTGGATCAACACGCAAGTAAAACCTGGACATTTATAATCTATTATGGGAAATTGTAGTCTATAAATCAGCCCTCTCTATCACTCTTCAGCCCCTTACCCTCTACCAGGGACCCAGGATCTGTTATTTTCTCCCATTTCTCTTCTCTCCCTACCTTAATAAATTATTGGTCTCACTCACCTGACATTCTCAGAAATTCATTTCTGCAGCATAAGTTTAGACTCTAGACTAAAATCCGGTAACAGAAGGGCTCAATAAATATTTGTGGAGTAAGTGATTAGAGAAGATTCACAATAAGGCTCCTCAAAGAGAGAATCTGAGGTCTTGTGAACTTTTATCCTTTATCTACTATATCCTCAGTACATAGAATATGCTTTTATGCTTTACTATATTGATCTAATGTACTTTTCCAATAGATGCAAGTTCATATGCCAGGGCATAACTGAAGCCACAGGATAAATAAGACCCACCTTCTTGCAAGATCAATTTTTTTTTTCTTTTCTTGCAGGTCATGAAATTTTGGAGGAAAAAGTATGCATTTATATATTTAATGCAGGCTAGTAAAATAGGGAATCAATAGACAGATCTAGAACCTGGCAGGAAGCCCACGTGGCCATCAGTACCCCCAGGATGGCTGCTGGAAGAACTTGCAAGAACTCCCATTCAGAGGGAGATTTCCTCCAGAAGCCAGGAGAAGCCCCAGATATTCTCCAGGGGCCTTATCATTGGGCCCTCCTGGGGGGTTGATGAGAGGGGTAATCAATCAAAACAGCAAACAGCTGGGACTCCTCCCCTGTCATTAGCAAAAGGGCGGAATAATTAATGGTTTAAACCTGGGAATCTGTAATCTGTAATGGGGAATTGTAGTCTGTAAATAATCCCTCTTTATCACTTTTCAGCCCCTTCCTCTCTACCTGGGACCCTAGATCTGTTATTTTCTCCCCTATCTCATCTCTCCATTTCTTAATAAATTACTGGCCTAAACTAACCTGGATTGCTCTTGCAATTCATTTTTTTGTAGCTTAGCCAAGAACCTGGAGAAAACCTGGCAACATATTCATGCTGTATTATGTGGTAGAGTATATGAATTTTTAAGAGACTTTAAAGGAAGTGGGTTCTTCATCAAATCCTTAGTGTGTAAATTCATTCTTATGCAACATTAAGACTATTTTGATGGAGAGATTTGAGAGACACATGCCTAGTGTTCATGCTGAACCACTCAAGCTTTCGGACGTGGCTCACTTTCCTCTCTCATGAGAAGCATTTCTGACCGCTTTCCTTTTACTATGTTTCAAAAATCGACATGCTTTTAACTTGGTTCTACTTTTTTATTGCTCTCTTACCTTGTAAATCTAAGTTTCTAATTAACTACATGATCTAGGTTTTTAATTAACTATATGACCTCTTTAAAGGGGCATCAGTTTCTTCATTTATAAACCAAGGAGTTTCCACCAAGAAATCTTTAAAAGTCTAGCCCAATTTAAAAATTCTATGATAATATGTTCTAGATATTAGCCAATAGCTAGTAGGTGGCTCAGAGTAGCAAATGAGCAAATATTTATCATCTAACATCTTTCCCTTTTCTTTAGGTACAGTTTTCATCAGGTAGCTATTTTTACATTTAACAATCACCATCAAAATTTGAGGTTTAAAACAATGACCACTTATTTTGTTCCCAGTTCTAATTCTGCAGGTCATCAATTTCAGCTGGGCTCAGATGTGTGTCAGCTGGGCTCAGATGTGTGTTTCTTCTGGTCTTGGCTAATCCAGGATGGCCTTGGTTGACATGAGTTGTCTTTGCTTCACGTGGTTTCTCATCCTCCAGCAGGCTAACCTGGACTTCTTCTTATGGCAGAGGCAAGGTACCAAGAGAGAGAGCATGGAAATGTACAAGGCCTCTAGAGGATTAGGCTTGGAATTGGCACATTATCACTTCCACTGCATCCTATTGCTCTAAGGAAGTCACCAAGCTAGCTCAGATTCAAGGGATGGGAAAATAAAGTCCATTTTTCAATAGGAGGAGGTGCAATGAAACACTGTAGAGGGAAAGGGTATAAGAAGGACATAATTTGGGACCACCAGTGTCATCAATCTTCGACATAATCCAATGACTCTTTTCTTTTTTATCCCTAGCCTCTTAATCACTCTCATCTGAAGTGACAATAATAATAATAGTTAATATTTATTAAGCATTTGTTGCTAGGCACTATTTGAGTAC
>PVKH010035368.1:0-11748 GCA_004027955.1 Chaetophractus vellerosus | reverse complement strand
CTTTTTTTTTTTTTTTTGGCAAACATTCCCGTCAGCACACCTGCACAAGCACACAAACATTTTCCTACTGCTGTTCCTGCTAACTGCTTGTTCGTGCCCAGCCTGGAGTTATTTGCTATAAATCTTTGTTGTAACCATGGCTACAGAACAACTGGCAATTACAAAATTCCCTCCATTTTTAATGTTATACTAATTATGCTTGAATATGTTCTAATGGAGAAGAAGAATTGGAGGTGAGAAAAGCTCCTGGAGGAAGGGCAGAATGGGGGATCTCTGCTGCACAGTCCCTGCCTTCTCAGCCACACACCCTAAGTGGAGGGGTATTACTGGTAGCTAGAATTTGGAGCACGGAAATAGCTGAAAACAGGCAATTTAAATTTCTAGCATTGTGGTGAATGCAATGATTTACTAGAATTTGGAAGGAATTACGAAAACTTCTATTTCTAGCTAAATTTTATTTTTAAATAAGAAAAAATCAGCATTCCTAATATTTAGCCTAAGGACTGGCCCTGGGAACCTCATTTGGCTGGGATGTGAGACACACCGTGGAGAACATGGGGGATGTTGGGGAAGGGCTGCTTTCATTCTTCAGCTCACTTTTAGCATATTTCAACTGATCCCAACTGGTTTGGGCTAATTTAGGTAAATCTGTGGATGATAGTACCCAGTTTAAAGTAATAAAATTTCACAAAATACAAACATGCCTGGGGAAAATCCTTACCAAGATGGCACAGAGAAGAGATTGTATGAGGAAAGTAAGCTCAAGACAACGACAGGAAAATAGCAAAACAGACAAGGGCTTCACCACAGTACGAAGTTAAAAACAAAACCAAAGGAAAAAAAAAATGACAATCTAATCAAACCCTCCTCAAAAACCCTGAATGAATTCTTTATAAATATCAGGGAACCTATCTGAAATGTGCTTTTGACTCCATTATTGCTAACAATGAATCTCATCCTAAGTGCATATTTTACTAAGAGTTATTGACTAAGAAGCTCCACGAGTTGAAAGGCATTTAAAATATTGTTTATTTAACCTTCTTTTGAACTATGTTTTATAATGTGCATATTTTATTAGAATATATATTGTAACATGTGCTCAGTTTTTAAATTAAAATTTAATTTTTTCCTTGATAAGGATACACATCCCAAAAGTTCAAATTCTACTACACCAAAGCACCAGTCCTCATTTGTGATGATATACAACAGGCTAGAAAAACTATGTGGCTGCTCTCAGTGATAACCTCCTCATCAGAGCCATGGGTTTTTCCTGTAGAGCATTGATAGTTGAAGGTTCCCTCTGCCTTAAACTCACCAGTTAAGACTTTATCAAATAAGAGGAGGGAGAGAGCAAATACTCTTCTGTGTATAAACCTTCCTCATGTTCTTTTTTCATGTTAGTAGAACTATGAATTTTGTAATTAACAGAACTCTTAGCAAAAATAAATGCTTTAGGGGAGCCGGTTTAGCTCTGTGGTTGAATGCTGGCTTCCCATATATGAAGTACCAGCTTCACTCTCCTGCCCGGTACTTCAGCATTCTGATTTACAAGATCTTTGCATCTTTTTCCTCCCCTAAATCTGTGTTACATTTATGTAATAGTAACCAACCTGTATTGAATATTTACTATATTCCAGACTCTTCTAAATGCTTTTACAAGAATTACCTCCTTTAATCCTCACCACAACCCTATGAATTAAGTTTTATTATTTTGCCACTTTTACTAATAAGTAAAATGTGATCATAGATATTAAGTAACTTGCTCATGGGAACACTTGTGAAAGGAAGACTAGGATTTAACCACATTCCATAGCCTACACCCCAATTTGGCATGATGGAATTCATACTCCTATGAATTATTGTTTAAAATTAATACCTTGACTGTTTCCAAGGAAAGGTGAAATAGTGGTGACGCAAATGATTTCTGTTTTCTATATTTAGGTGCAAAGCAATGAATTGTGTATATTAATGAATATATATATATATATATATTTGTGTAGGTGGTGGGTGGGAGGGCTAAGGTGCTTATTTGTGCATCTAGATAAATTGGCATTTCAATTTAATCCTGGGTGACATAAATGATTATGATACAACATCGATGGTTATGAGACCTTAGGAGTTTAAAAAGCACTAATGTTTGGTTCCATTTAGTGTCTTAGAAATACATTTCAGCATAATACACACAGAACCAAGCTTGCAAAAGATTATCAAAAGCAATGTGAATAATTTTACTGAAAGACATAAAAGAATTCTGTACATTTTAAAGGTACCAATTCTTCTTCATTAGGGTCTATATTGAATACAGTTCTGATCAAATCCCGAGTAGAGATTATTTGGGTCTTGGCAAAATAATTCTAGAGCACATCTGGAAAATTAACTTAATGAGGCTAGCAATTAGTATTTTGACCAAAGTAGTATGAATAAAAAAGATTCTGTACTAGATAATAAATCATAAGATAATATGTGTAAGAGAATTGACAGAAAGAACAAAATAAGTCTGGAAACAAAATCATATATCTATATATATATATATATACACATACATATACACACACTTCTGTATGTATATTTGTCTAGATAAAGTAACACCAAAATTCATTGCAGGAAAATAAGTATAAATAAATACATGGTGATGGAATAATTGGTAAATTAATGGCATTAATTTCATATTTATATGAAAATAGATTACATATTATTTTAAGAATTAAACATTAGACATAAATAAATCTAGAAGAATAGAATTTATGCTAGAAAAGAATTTTTAAATATTAAAGTAATGTCAGAAGTGATATAGGCAAAAAAAATAACTGACCACACAAAGGCTCAATCTTCTATATTTTAAAAAGCATATTAAAACTAAAAAGCCAATATTAGACTGGAATTAAAATTTTTAAATATATATGAAGAAGAAATGTTAAGGTCCTTATGAATCTATGTATTAAATTTATGAATCTATGTATTAAATTTAAAAAAAAAAACACCAGTGGGGAAAGGACAAACTGGCAATTCACAAAAGAATAATTAAATGCAATCATTCAAGATATAAAAATTATGTCAAATATAAAAATGGAAATAGTGAGACATTTTTCACGTTCAAAAAGGAAATTTAGGAAAATATTGATATAAAAAGTCTAGCAAGGTTATCTAAAATAGGTTTTATAGACAGTGCTGCTAGTAGTGAAATTTTATATATTTTTAAAAACAATTTTTAATAGATATCAGAATTTTAAAAATGTCTATACCCTTTGACTATACTGAACAGTCTTGTATCAAAAAAATCTATATTATCTATGTGGTATGTTTAGCACAAGGCCAGGCATTAAGCAATATCTCAATAAATTTTGCTATTATTATCTCTAGATGGTGGTATGGTATTATAAATATTTTAAATGAGTATGAGATATAACAAAATATTATGGGCTCACTTTTTAAGCATCATTGAAAGAAAATATGCATCTACTACTCAAAAGTCAAAACAGCAGCAAACCTGGAAACATTAAAGTTAAAAACTTTCTCTCTTTTAGTTTTCTATAAACTTTAAGGCTATTTGATAGGATTATCTCATTAACTCATCCATTTGACAAATAATTCATGTTTACACAGTGCCAGGCTGTAGCCTAGGACTTGGGAATCTATCAATGAACAAAACATGTCCCTTTCATTACATGTGTATATTCTGTTGGAGGAGACAAGCAGTTATTAAAAAAAAAAAAATGGGTGTACATCAATTGCCAAAAATGCCAAAAAGAGAAACGAAAAAGATACTCAGGGAGGGAAAACCTACCTGAAGGGTGCCTTTGAGGCAGGGGCCTGATCAGGCCCATATTTAATACTAAATTTCTGAGTAGATAAATAGGACACATTTTAGTTGATTTAAAGTTCCTATGCGTTCATTAACTCAAACTTTTAAATGCAGTTTTTGTGCTTTTATGTAACTTTAGGTTATCACATACATAATAACAACAGCAGCCACTAATTTTTATTGCACACATTGTGAGGAGATATGATAATCATTATAATCCTCACAGAAACCCTGTTAGAGTATTGCCAGTATTATCCCTGTTTTACAGAAGAGGAAACACACTTAGATCAAATTTAGAGATTACATATTTTTTCCCCAAACCACCAGATTATAAACAATGGAATCGTGGTCGCAACCCAGATCTGTCTGATATCAAAATCCATATTCTTAATCAATAGGTTGTATTGCTTTGTGTTTGGGCATATGAATTATTCTCTATTATTTTTTTTTTAATTTCAACGTTTCAAACAAATCAGTCATTTGAAAAACTCTCAGAAGATTTGGTTCCAATATAATAATGCACTGGCACATTGGTTTTAAATAGGCAGAAGGATTTGGAATACCTCAAGGGTTGGTTGGTTCAACCTAAAGCACAATTTCTAAGAAGAATTTCTCTCCCATTTAAAAACTAGAATCTCCAGAAAGTTGAGAAGCTACAGGTGTTACTATATAACATATTTAGTATATTGGTAAGCCTACCATATCCCATTTTTTCAATATTACACATATTATACAGCAAGAGATAAACAAATTAAACATTTCTTAAATGATGAGGCACCTGAGAATCATTATAATAGTATCATGATAATAAAATAAAAGATGACATTAATTAATTTACTATGTGCCAACTTCTGTACTTTTTGTGTTTTGCATGCATTTTTTTTTCAAATATTTATAACTCGATGAAATAGGTATTATTTACAGAAGCACAATCTGATGCCTTGTAAAATTAAATAATATATACAACTACATGGATAATCCAGAGTCAGACTTTGAATTCAGACCTGCCTGGTAATAATTAAACTTCTAGAATGAAATCCACTTCTAGGGGATGCAGCATCATTATCCCAACAACTTTAACTCCGTATGCCATATCTACCTCTCTAGTACAAATGTTTCATCTCGAGTATCAGGGAAGCTCTACTAATTGAAAAGGAAAGGAATAACTCCTAGCACACTAGAGACTTTACAACTCCGTCCCTTAAGGCTCACATCTCAGACTTTGGGCTGAGGGTCAAAATATGACTGGAAAATGGACTGGAAAATCATAGAAAACCACTCATTTAGTCCTTTTTATAATAATTAACATATAACATAACCTACTTTAGCATATTAGATGAACATTTGACACAAATGTTAGAAAGTACTTACTATTTCCGTATAAATTGGATTAGAGTAGACCAAGTAGCATGATGATGTACTGTAGGAGTACTTAATGCGGAGCCTGTTTGTTCTTATAGATTTGTATTTAAAAATATATTGGAAAGGTATTCCGATGTTTTTATCTCCCTTCTAATTGAGGTGTACACTGTTCTGCCCCTCCACCCATCCAGTTGTAACTCCTGTCTTTGAAATGAATATAAACATATCTGATGAGTAGATATATCAGGTGCCCCTGGGTGCTAGCTCCTTTCAATAGGTTTTTATTTCTCAAAAGTACCACCAATGTCTCCTCAGAAGTGCTTGGTGAAATCAACAAATCCAAATGAATTGAAAAGCCATGAAAATCGGGGCATGGCAAAGTAGCAAAATAAAGTCAAACCCTGCCTCCTTAATACCGAGGCTTAAATGAGTTACTGCTTTGTGCTGCCAGCTTGCACCCCTGCCCAGCACTAAGGAACTAAACATAAACATCAAAAGTAATTCTTAATGTGTCTATTGATGAAAAATAGGATAATTCAAGTATGGCATTGCTATATCCCAGTGCCCTTTTGGAATACTCTATTATGCTGTCAGATTGAAGAAAAGGGTCTTAACGTGTTGGACACCAAGCAGCCTTATGTAGGAAGTTGTGAAAAGTAAAATTTTAGGTGTGGGGAACAGATGTTAAATTATTAAATCTGTAATATTAAATAGATTTCATGTTCATAAAAAAGGAATGCGACACATTGCTTTCTGCAGTATTTAATATTTTTCTCCCTTTCCCATCTTTGCTGGGACTTTAAACACACACACACTCCCCACATCCACTGGTGACTGTGGGATGAAAATACAATTACAAGTTTCCTCACAGCAGTAAACTCTCAATCCCAGCTGTGCCTTTGGCGGCATGAGCCAGCTTGATTATGCTAAAGCACCCCTAGATTCCTTCCTCTTTTGTTTCATTCCACCTAGGGTCTTAAAGCTTAAACATTTGACATGCTTGGGCAGTTTTCTCTCTAATTTCACCCAAGCTGACTGTGCAGTAAGTTTAATGTGTAGGTGTAGCCCTGTAGGTGCAAGTTGCTTCCTCAGTAAGTTCTTTTTCCTTTAAGCCATCTGAACACTGGATGGTTTCCAGGCTGGGATGAATCTGTGCTATGGAAAATGTTAAACTATATCACAAGAGAAATAATATTACAAGACCAAACTAATTTAGATCAATATCTATGTAGGCATAGGTTGACTTTGAAACTGCTTGAACAATGCTTCTGGCTTCAGCTACGTGAAGGATGAAGTTCTTTAGGAAGTCAACAATCTTCTTATACACAGGGTCTATTATGCTTAGTTATAACTTTTCATTTGATCGTTTGATTAAAGAGCATATTGATTGGCTTATTCATACACTAATTTCCCAAGGTCTACGGATAAACGATATTGGGGAAGGGGGAGGAATATAACTTTTGTATAACAGTAAACACAGCTCCGAACCAGAATTTGGAGGTTTAAGGTTTCAAAATCTTTTCTCCCTTTGAGGTACTCTTGGGTCTAAGTGAAAATCTAGCAAAGTACATTGTTAGTGAACTAGCAGATGGTTGAAGCCCTTTGCAGATTAAGTGTGTAGGTCAGGAGGGGCATTCTGGAATCTCTGCAAAAACCTCACACTACATTTCTTAGACTCCCATATACGCACACTCTCTCCTGAAAGAGACTGCATTATTTTTACCCTGGCTTGTTTCTTGGTTATTTTAATTCTTCTGTAGATTTATTTGCTCTTTAAAAAAAAAACTATAGCTTTTGGAAGTTGTAAAAGTTGTTTGAGGAATTTGAAATCTAGAGTGAAATAATTTGGAGATCCTGATGACAATTTACAGTTTTAAGTTCTGCAGTGTGCATGTGAGTGGGTGAGACATTCCACACTCAATACATTTGAAAACCAGTATATCCTACAAGAAAACTTGTCAGAACCTTCTTTCTGCAATACTTCCCCATATTTTCTCAGCTGAGCATATACACAAAATGGCAATCATGTATACCCAGCACCCATGTGTTAACTTGGTAAATACCTGTACCTCCATCCCTTTCTCATTCAAGAAAGCATATCGAGGACAAGTGAGAAAAGAAATTAATTTAGGAATTTTTCAAATAATTTGTTTGCAAACTTTGGTGTTGGAAATGTTATTAAGAACTTATTTTGGATACCCCATAATGGATCACAACAAACCATCATGTCGTCATACCTCAGATGAGAATTGCTACCTTTGAGCAGCCATGGGGTAGCATCTCGGCCACAAAATATGATTATTTGCACTTTTAAAATTGCTTTATTTTAAAAGCGTGTAAAACATTGCCTGAGTTTTTGTAAAACTTTTTCAAGGATCATGGCTAGAGATTCTTAGCTTCCTTGTAGGAACAATAACAGAGTAGTGATTGTCACCTTGACATCACTTCCACCCTCTGGTAAACCAGTTAGGATTGTCATTCTGTCAGAGCATCAGCAGTCAACATTAACCTGGAAGCAGCCACCTAAAGTGGTGTTTTAAAGTGGAATGGTAATGAGACAGAGAAATTATTCCCTGTTACAGAGCAATTGAAGTAAACTCTGTACCCACCACAGCAATGAAGAATTCCCCAACTAAACTTACAGTATTTCTCATTGCAATAATCTTGACACCAGATGGAACTTGAATGGAGAGTCAGGAGGAATAATGATATTTCATAAGAAGGAAAAGAGCATCAAAGAAAGGAAGCCTAAGTCTTAGATCTCCTTCTGCTATTACCAAGATGTGTAACTTTAGACAATTACTTAATCTCCTTGACCTTTGCTTTTCTCATTGGTGAGTGAGTGTGTTGGACGAGAGTAGCTCCTCACAATCAACTTCAAGGAACACTGGTTCCCTAAATAAAAATAGATCTGGTAAAATATATTTGGTAAACTCTGAGAATGAAATACATTCCCCCATAAGCTTGATCAAAATGCATTTTAACAATGTAAAGGTTGTATAGAGCTCCGTAATAAAGCTTTGCTGCCTAGATATGTGAAGCATGTTGGGAGCTTTAAACAAGCACCCAGGACCCCACCCCAGACCAAATAAACAAAAGATCCTCTGAGGGTGGGCTCTAACAGCCCCTACCCCTCATCCCCAGTGTGCACAGCCACTTGGAACTGGCAGGGATCTAGATGAGCAAGATCATCAGCTTATCTAGAACCGTAAAGGAACCTTCTTCAGTTAAAGCAACTAGACCTGCCAGTCTTCTCTCTGTCTAGCATTATGGGGTGAGGGTTGGCCTTGTTCATCTGAATGATACAATTCCTGCCAGGAAGAATAAATTGGAATATTTTATGAGACGTAACCATATTCAGAGTCCCATGCACCTGTACTGATTGTCCCATTACTTGTGTGTGTATTTTTTCCCAGTGAACTTTCAATTTACTTTATTTCTCAAGAATGGCTGAATCTGTTGAAAATGAGTAGGCAGTATAACTTTAATCCAAACACTTTTTTTTTCCTGGAAATTTAATAAACCATTTTTATGGCCCTCCAAATATATTATGATCTAGTTCTGAAACACCAGAAAGGGCTAAATATTTAGAATTAGAAAACGGCAATTCCCTTAGGCCAGACAACGGGAAAGGCAAGCAGGCCTTAGCCCCTAAATCCTTGAAATTTCTCCAAGATATCGTCACTCCATAATTGTGTTTAAGAGCTACATACCTTACAGCAACAACAACAAAACAACTTTATTTTAGTGGTTGTTATAGGTTCAGAATAATGATCTTCCTTTTTTTTTTTTACTATTCTAATATTTTGCTTACAACCACAAACACAATAGTGATAAAATCCAGATATATGTGTATACTGCTTAGCAGAAATCATAGTTCTAATGATCTCATTGCTTATTTTTCTATACTATATACTCACACTATACTACTATTTTAAAATTCTAAATTAAAATTGATGTTTGTGGAATTTCCATATTTAGAGAAATTTTAGGTTGAAGACAAAGGTCTGGATTAGAAGTTTTATGCCAACTCAATGATGAATGTAATTCAAGAGGATTTTAATTGTTCTAAAGAAATATTTAATAATTTTTAAGTAATTATGTGGGATAATTAATATTTGGTTAATTATTTTAAAGAAGCTAATACTAATGTTTAAAAATATTTATTGCCTCTTCCTTTAATTTTAATTAGTTGTTTCCAATTGCTATGGCTTTCAAAACTGTTGCCTACATCTTTACCCATAATATGCAAAAAAAAAAAAAAGATAAAAAGTAATGAAGGCTAAATTATAAAATTTTCAGCCCATGATGGCCTGCGATGATGAATATGTTTTAATCAAGAACAAAAATCCTCGACTTGGAATCAATAGAAGGGTTCATGGCTGAGCATTATGGGTTGATACACTAAACTAAATTGGAAACAAAATTTGGTATGTGATTATGTGCATTGGCCCAATGAAGGGGCTCAGGGATTTAATTAGATGGTGAAACGGTCTTTAATTAAAAAACAACACACTCACACACAAACAACAACAGTAAAACCAGAAAAGAACATTCTATAGACGTGCAATGCTCTGTTCAAACTTCCAGGATATATAAATTAGGAATCAATGTGGTTTCTGCAAGGATTTATAACAAGTTACAAAATTTAAAAAGCTAATTTGTTGATATTTGTCATTACTCTTCCCTGTTTATCTGAACTTATGTCCCTCTGTCTCTTTCTGCTGTTCAACAGACTGTCTCTTGAGACCCTTGCTCATTGATTCTTTTACCAAAATAAGGGCTAATTTACTGGTTTGATTAAAACATGAAAAGAAACAGTATCTCTTTAATACAATTATGTGACATTATCACTACTGGGAAACTATCTCTTTAGATACGTTTTTTATTTTCTGACTGTGAGTTGGCAAACTTTTCTTTAAGAGGCTGGGTAGTAAATCTTTTCGACTTTGTAAGCCATATGATCTCTGTTGCAACTACCCAACTCTGCCCTGGTAGGGCAAAGCAGCCATAGATGATACATAAATGAATGGCTGTGGCCATGTTCCGAAATGATGTGTGACACCATGGATGCACAATTTGCCAACCTTTGCTCTAGATTAGATTTTTCTTTAGGTCTCCACTAAATTTTGTTGCAAAATATTTAATTTCAGTATATGAACCAGTACATTTAAAAACTTTGGATCTGTTTTCTACATATCTAATACCCAGAGAATTCTGTTGTCCTTTCTTGTTTTTGCTATTCTTATAGTTCTTCTTTTAAAAAAAATGTATAGCCTTTATTCTTAATTCAATATGATCTTTAAGATAAAGTATTAAATTCTAGCTTTCTTGGCACGTTTTTCTCTTTATACATATTTGTACTTCTTAGTAGTCTTTTGGTTTCACTGTGAATTTCCTCTAGATCCTTTCTTAATTCTAGGTGTTATATTATTTCTTTTCTACTTGTTAGTAATTTTCATATTTATAATAAGATTTAAAATATCCTGCAAAAATGTTGATTATCTCTTCCCTTTTATGACATTACTTTCTAAATCCTAAAATTGATTCTGTCTGGTAGAATATCAACTACTTTAGACCCTTGTTATAGATTTTAACTCTTTTCCTCCCTGTCAGGTGGTATGTATATGGCTATAAATATGGCAATTTGTGCTTAATCGTAATTTTATGGCTTGAGGTAACAGACTAAAGTAAAGACATTTATTTGAAGTTTTAAAAAGAACATTTTATGACAGAGGACTCTGGAAGTTTAACAATTGTAGATTTTTACATCTTTGCTCCACCTATCTTATTCAGAGATCTTTGGCTCCCATGAACATGGAATCAACTGAAGCTTTTGATTTGGTCAGACAAATATTCATATTACAAATCATCATGTTTCATGATTTCTCAAAGACAGAGATGCACAGAAATCAGAGATCAACGGAGCAAGATGTATACTAGCTATGATTCAGAATTGGAAATATATTATCAAGAATATAGACTACATATAAATGACTTGTAGACATCTTTTGGGCTCTAGTATATTGGAATAAGCTATTTGTTTTAGTGCGACTAAAATATTTTCAAATTTTCCTTAATTCAGACATCAATGATTTGGATATTATTAGGTCTAATGCCATGGTGACCACAGAAAACAACTTGGCTTCCAAATTATCTGTCTTGATATATTAGAGAAAATTCAACATTTAAATTGATTTCTTGTGCTACAGTAATGTTTCCAGCTGTTAATTTTCTTTTTTCTCATGAACTTTATGGAAGTGTTGTTTACATAGAAAACCACCCATTTTAAAACCACAGTTTGATGTACTTAAATAGCCCAATGTAATCACCACCTCAGTCAAGATACCAAACATTTCCATCATACTAAAATATTCTCACACTCCTTTATAGTAAATTCCACTCTGCCTTTGCCCCAAATACTTTTTTGATTGATTTTGCTTCTTCTAGAACTTCATATAAATGGAAATATAGAGTATGCATTCAATGTGTCTGTTGTTTCCTGTTTTGCTAGATTCTTCTTTTAATTACTGAATGTGTTTTCATATTTAAAGTGTGTTTCTTATGGACAGAACTTAATTGGA
>PVKH010035367.1:0-11739 GCA_004027955.1 Chaetophractus vellerosus | reverse complement strand
TCCTACTCCGGAATGTGGTAGTCCCCAGAGCCCTAATACCTTGTAAGAGGATCACCACCTTTCTTTTCAGATTTTTCCCACTGTGCCTCCCAGTTGGAGGGAAGAGAAGGAGCCGCAGACACTCACTTTGCTTTCTTCTTGGAGAAGGTTGAACAGCATCTTCTCCTGTGGGCTAGTCATCCAAGGGGGTAGAAGATACTTCCTTCGCATGAAAGGGGCAGCTTGGAGGGGCTTAAAGCACACCAGACAGGCAGAGGAGCAGACCAGGCATGGTTTCCAGCAGAGGCCCTGTGAATGCGAAAGATGCCATGCAGTGCTTGGTGGTGTTGCCATAGTAACAAACCCATCAGCCGCGTGGGCAACGCACTGCAGAGTCCCAGATCTGAAACCCTGAGCGTAATGAGACGGAGCTCCTAGTGCCTCTTACCAGAAGGACAGCGTTGTGAGAAGTAGGGAGAGCAGCCATGAGCCATACTGGGTGGGCCAACAAATGCCAAAGTGGGATTCCGGGCTCCAGGGGGCGCCCTGAGCGTGCTGACCCCTACGGGTAGAGAGAGGAGGAGGGGAGGACCAGGGGGGCTCCGCAGAACAGGGCCCCCCACAGATTCAGGGCAGGACTAGCCCGAGCTTCCCTCACACACTCCAGACACGCTCCTGCCCTGGGGCCTCAGCAACTCTCTTTGCCCTCCCAGACCACCCTATTTAGAATTTGAAAGAAGCTCCTCAGCATGCAAACCTCCTCTCCCCCTTCCTTGCCGCCTTCTTTTCTTCCTAGCACTCACCACTATCTAACACTTTACTCATTCATCTTGTTTTTGTTAATCTCTTCCCTACCCCTCACCAGAGGGTACGTTTCCTAAGGGAGGGATTTTTGTGTATAAAATTTACTGCTTTATTCCCATTGGATAAAACAGTGCCTAGCGTATAGCGGAGCCTCAGAAATATTTAAGTGACCGAATAAACAAGTAGACAGATCTGTATAACATAATATTTAGCCTAGAAAGAAACTGTAGTATATAAATAATAGTGTGTGATAAAAGTGAGATCACAAATGAGTGAATAAAGGAATAGTCAATAATTCTGTTGAGACAATTAGTGAACTGCTTGGTCCATAGATTAGATGATATAATTTATTCACATCTTATACAAAAGCAAATCAGGATGTCTTCAAGAGACAAATAGAAAATGGAATGATATAAGACACCGACTCTTTTAGATATTGTGAGAAAAACCTCCTAAGCATAAAAGCAATTAGAGGAATCATAAGGGGAAATTTTATTAAAACTAACAACAGTAAAATCATGCACATTCCATTCTCTAAAACGCAAATACAAATGTCAAATAAGAATAAAATAACTGCACTAACTATGACAAACCAAGGATTAATATCCTTACTGTAAAGTGCCTTATAGTAAGAAAAATAAAATGCCAAAAACCACACAATTCACAAAGAAAAAATGCAAAAAATTAATAAAATTGCAAAGGCTGTTCAACTGTGCCAATAACCCAAGAAACGGAACCCTAAGTGCTAGTTAAATGTCATTTTCCAAATATCAAACTGGAAAAATATTCATCTAGTACTATTCAGTGCCGGTGAAGAAGGGACAGAGTGGGCAGTCACAGACTCTGGGTGGGAGTGAAAATCATTACAACATCCTGGCAATGAATTCAGCAAGAGGTAACAAGAATCTTCAAAATATTCTCACTTTTGGTCCTTTAATATCGTTTAATATCATTTCCTATAATTTTTATTAAGGAACTATATGTGGCCATTAAAATACATTTTAGAAAAACATTTCATAATATGTGTGACTGCTCAAATTACTAAACAAGTGAAAAAGGAGATGAATAATCCTATATATTGTAACACTACATTGTATGTTTGCATGTGAATTTGGATATATGTTTATATGTGAATGTATATTTTAAAGAAAACATACCATATGTTAACAGTAATGATTTCTGAGTTGTAGCATTGTAGATAAATTTTAATGTTCATTTTTTAAGTTTTCTGTTTTCCAAATATTCTGTAATAATTGTGCATTGTCTTTATAAACAGACAAAAGCAGCCAATATCAATGAAAATAGTCTCAAAGTTATTGCAAAAACATCTCAAGCAGGAGCATGAGAAATATCCACCCTCTCTTATTCCTATGCACTTGAAAAGAGCACATGCAGCTGAATTTTATCATAGAAAAGGAATCTCCAAGGTGTGCTTCATGGGTGAAAGTAAATTATGGTGCACGTTGTATGCTTTAATCAAAAGTGATAGAAAGTGTACAGACCTCAAATTGAAGGTTGCATGCTCTATTAAAGAACTCTGTACACTCTCCGGGGAAACCTCACTTGGAAGAGTTGTGTAGAGTTAGCCTTCAAATCAGCCAGCCATTGTGCACAGAAACTCTTCTGCAAAGCCTGATGAGTTCTTAGCTTGCATGACAAGACAAGAGGAGGAGAATCCCATTTTCTCCTATAAACCAGGGATAAAAATAAAAGGCATTACGCACCACACTGGCCAATCTAAAAATAATAATTCTGTGAGGTGGGCTCAACTGAAGATCAAGAAACCTTTAATGCCTGAAATTGAGAATGGCCCTTGATATAAAACAATAAATCCAATTTAAATACAGTACAATGGAGCCCTGCTTTTAGTAATAAAATTCATAAGAAGGAAACTAACATTTACAAACACATAGTATATGCCCAAGGATAATACTTTCACAAGTAGATATCAACTTCTTTTAATTTAATTTAATTTATGTAACTTATTTCAGAAGAATTTTTCTCTGCCTTTAGGAACATTACAGTTCACCTATTTAACAATGAACCATTTTATGCTAATATACATAGGTTGGGAGAGAGTTAGTGGACCATTTCCTAATTTGCGGGCTTGAGAAATGAGGTATCTAGTCATTCTCCATAACATTTAATTAAGGGGAATATTCTAACCTAAAGGAAGTAAAATTCTGACCACAATTATTTCCCAGATAGTGAATGACTGAAAACGACCACTACAGTCTGTGTAGATACATAATTCATGCTGGACTTTTCTCCATCATGTCCTAAATGACATTCCAGTAGAGTAATACTTCGGGAATTTGAATATCAAAATTGTCTATATTAATGTACATAAAATCCATCAAGAAGTAAATAGTGAAATTGAAATCTAATAATAGCAGAAATAAATGAGATTTTATTTTCCATAGAACACTTTGGGCATTTGTTTGAAATCTCAAATTTGACGATTATCTATATATATATTTTTTTATTTAAAATGAAAAGTTAAGGAAAAAAGTAATATTTGTGCTAAAAACCACATCATCTTTTGAAACTTGGAAGTCCATTTTTTCTCTTACATATGAGAGAGTATGCTAAGGTGCTGAATTTCTCTCCACACCTGCAAGGAGCACAGACCTGTTGGAGAGAGCCGTGTCTAACTGAAAAAGGCCCTGTTTTCAAATATACGCTAAAATACAGAATGAATTAAACACATGCCTTCACATCAAAACAGTTGGGAGGGATGTGACTTGTCCATACAAATTCACGGAACTCTGCCCTTGACTCCTTTTAAAATCTAAAAAGAAGATTGACTGAGTTTTATGTTTCTACTTTTTTCACAATTAGAATGGTTTCCTCGATCACTAGAGGGCTCTTGGCACAAAAACAAAGTCCCTAGACACATCAGCCTTGCCTTCCCACTTTGTAATTCCCACCACCCATCCCCTCACACATCCAGAAATCCTGAACTTCTTCCAAGAAGACCCCTGTTCTGTTTGGCTGTGCATGTCCTGTCCCCACCGTCTGAACCTAGAGGGGATGGAGTGGATTCTGCCTGGGGATGGCCAAAGTTGTGCCTCGTTGAGCCTCCCTGCCAGGAATTTGTAATTTACTGAACAACTGGCCACCTAAGGAGCACGGCATACCTAAATGATGCCACACCCAGCCCTCGGGATGGGTGCCAATTCTTGAACATTCGGCTTTCTGGAGGATCTCCTAAGCTTCTTTTGTGGTTTTGTGTTGAATCTCATTTCTCTGCTTCCTTCAGTAGGATTCTTTCCCATATTTTGTTTGAACTTGAAACTCTGTGCGTTTGAGGATGCCCAGGAACTTTTCAGAAACCTGAAACAGCAATTGACTTTAGCAGAGCAGTATCAAGCCCTCACTATGGCTTCTTGACAATTCTCAAGCCTAGGCAATGTTAAGGTTTTTAAGAAGGAATTTTAAGAAAGAATCTTGATGCCCATCACCTTGCAGAAGTAATAAGAAAATACCAAGATTCTTTGTAGACTGGAGATATTTCTTTCTCACACCCTCCTAATAAAATATAGCCTGGCAAGATCGTTTGGCCGTATAGCTTCTCTGTGCTTCTCAAACGGCTAGCCTTCACATTGCATTTTCCACCTGGATGGGAAAGTGGTTGCAGTCTTCTCCCCACCTTCTTTTTCTGCTCTGTGTTTAGAATAAGAACATTGTCTTTCTTTTGTAGTGAAAAAAATAACTGTCAGCAGTGACATTGTGCAAGAGACTCCAGCTTATTCTTGTTCCTTCTGTTCTCTGAAGAGAAAATGATTACACTGTAGCTTGCCATTGATTAACTAAAATCATCCAACTATAGAGAGGGAAAAGTGCAGCTCAGAAACCATAGCAACCTCCACGAAAATAATTCCCATAACGATGCTCTTTCAGAACGTCCAGGCTTCCAGGTGGGCAATTGCTTCTAATTTTTGCCGATGGGTGCTGGATGGCTCGCCTGCGAGGGCCATTCCAATTATGTCACAGGAGCTCACACTGGCTGCTGAGACACAGCCTCAGAAAAAATTAGCTTTTGACATATTGCATGGACGGGGAGGAATTATTTACGCTCAGCTCACTGCACTGGGAATCTATATGTAGCTGCAACCACCAACTGATCTTTTAACTGCGCTTGATAAACCAAAAGTTATTCTTGTTTCAGACGCTGGAGAGACAGCTCCATCTTTTGTGGGCTACAAGGTGGCCTCCTGCATCAGCGACCACTGTTCAAGAGGGAGGATATTAAAATCTCTTAGTGGCATTTGAACAGTTTGTTTTATGAGGACATCTATTTAATTGCCAACCATAAAATCAAGGGATGAAAGATGGCAACTCTGGGAATGAAAACTTCAATAGCAGTAACTTCAGTTGAGAAGTGGGGAAGGAGGCCAGAAGCAAACCCCTCCTCATTTAGGTCAGGGGATTTGTTTTTCATCGTTTAGAAGAATCTTCCTTATAACATTTGTGAAAGGTTGTAATCCCTGTGTTTATACGTGGAAGCCAAAAGAAAACAGCAATATTCCAATGTCACGGCTCTGGTATTTAACAATTTGTTCCTGCATGGTGTTGCTAGCTAACAAAGGCAAGCGCTGGGGATAACTTATCTTATAGCTTTGTTTAAAATGCAGGCTTTTATTTAGAAGAATCAATAGGCGCCAAACTCGTTCTGTGCTAATTAACCTTGTATTTTAACACTGTTATAAAGAAGACACTTATTCACTCATCCACCCATTTTTTTATCAAGCAAGCAAGGATTGTTGAACTCTATCCAGTGTGTGCTAAGTACTTTGGTTTGGATTACCAGGGGAAATTATTTTTATTCAATGAAGGAACAGTCTAGAAATCCTCACGTTCCCACTGGTTAAGACATCTATGGATATTTTAAAGATTTTAGGGAATTTGCAGAGGGGAATTTGCTGCCAGTTGAAATGGCTGCAGACACCTTCCTGGTTTTCTCTAAGCTCCTTTTTTGCAGGTTGCTTAAGGTTTATGTGCTAATCTTTTATCCCCAACGGAGGGAAGCTGCTAATCTCCCCTTTGGAGGAAGAAAATGTGCCTCAATCTAAGACTTCCATAGGGTGCAGTTAAGTGGGGAAGAGCCAGGCTTGGGTCTGTCATCAAACCAGGGAGCAGAGATTGGAAGGGCATCTCATAACTTTTGGAAACCATACATTTTGAATCTTTTGCATGTAATTTTTATTTAGCTGTGACTGTTTCTATGTGTCTAAATTATTCCTCCCTAGTAAGGCAGTTTACTCTGTGGGCACACTGATTGTGTCTTACACTCCTTTTCTAAATTCATAGTACATAAGGGTACTTACTAAATATTTATTGACTTGACTTAACTCCATTTCCGTATTTAAATTATGAGGCAAATGGGTAAGACAGTCTAAAACAGAGTGAATGCAAGCTATGACTGCAGAAAACTGTGGCAGCATATTCCTTTAAGAGATTTTATATCAGTGTCAAACCTGAAGTTGAGTTTAGTCATCATTTAAATCCACTTTGGGGTTATATAAGGCTATTTTCTGCAGCTAAATATAATGATGAATACATAAGTTTGCATTTCACATTCTCCTTTTAAAGAACTAATTTAGCTTATCTCTCAGAAACAGGCTTGATTAATTTAAAATATGCCCTTGGATGTTGACTTTTCAGAATGAAAGTCTGCAAGAGCCTTGGTGCATATAGAAGCTATGCCCTGATTAGGGAAAATATAAACAAACCATGGCATCAGCAGTCTCCTCAACACTTTTCAAGGCATGGAAACAACGTTGACCTCTAATGTCATGTAGTTAATGTCTAATTCTTCATGATCATTAGTTTTTTTTTTATACAATTGGTAAAATTTGCAGAATGTTCATCAGGAGAGGTATTTGTAAGTTGTTCTATAACAGAGTTTTCTGTAGAACAAGTATATCATGAGGCTAAAGTCCATCCAGTAAGTCCTGTGGCTAATCGTTTCCATTGTGATAAACAGTGTTTGAGTGGAATGAAGGGAGAAAGTGTTAGTTAATTTTAACTGGTGGGCAGGTTATTACAGTTGAAGTCATAATAGAGATTATTTTGCTGAGATAAGTAACATGCAAATATCTGTATTATTAGAAGCAAAAAAGGCATGGGAAATATAAAAATTACAGTCCAGTTATCCTGAAATACAACTAGACACACAGAATCAGAATTTAAAAATTATCTTTTGAATGCATCTATTTTAATGATGGTAAAAATACATTTTTTCTACCATGTTTGTAATGTGCAAATTGTTAATTTGGCAGTTGCTCTTTCCTAAACCCACGTGTTGCAGAAGTCTAAATAGCAAATACAAAATATTTAGTTCAATTGAGGTAATGTTTTATGTTTACAAGATTAGACATTTCATCAGCTAGATATTGCCCTGCAGAGACAAGCACTGGAGGCTACCAAGAATACTGATTTAAAGCATCAATATGAGTCAACTCAATCTGCATTTTAGCCCAACTCTGCCATCCACTAGCTTCATGTTATTGTGTAAGTTACTTAAACTCTACAAAGCCAAGAATAAGTCCTCATTAAATGGTAGTCATTGTCTGATTTTTATTAACATAGTGGGATATTTAATTTTCAGTATGCTACGGAGGTGTAGACGGTAGAGTGGTGGAGAAATGAAGGGGCTAGAGTTTAATCTATTGGTTTACTTTAGCTAAGAGATATTGTGGTTTTGTACAATGGTTTGCCAGTATCAGTCTATAGTTTCATTACATCAGAGATACTTATGGATTTAAAAAATATATAGATTTTTAAGTCCTATTCCTTGAGGCTCTATGCAGAACTGCATATAATTATAACAAAATATCTTGTTGAAAATTGCCTATAAAATAGAGAGTACCAACATCACCTCAAGAAATAGAGAGCTTGAATAGACCAATGGTAAAGGAAGACATTAAAAATATTGTCAAAAATATTTCCAAAAAGGCTTTGGCTGCATATAATTTTACCAGTGCACTCCTTAGATACTTCAAAGAACAATGAACTATTTTGCTATGCATGACAATCCAAGCATGGAAAGAGAGAGAGGCATATTTCATTCATGATTCTATTATTACAATGAATTACAAATTTGATGTAGACAGCATTAAAGTAGAAAAGTTCAATCACGCATATCAGTATAAATGCAAACATTTCCAAGTAAAAGTTTAATGCATCTTATCTACCAGGATATTTCAATAATAGGAGGCCATAACCTATTTCTTCTCAGAATGCCAGAATCATTTAATGTAAAGGAATATCTTATTATACTACATTTCATAAACAAGTAAAAAGGGGAAATTATTATACAATGAAAAGCATTTGGAAATTCAACCTTCGCCTTTGATTTTTAAACCGTCTCACATCACATAGTTTACCAAATATATCTTAACTCAAACTTAATGTCTCTAATGGTGAAACGACACAGGCACTAACCAATAAGGGAAGAAAGATATGTGGGAGCAGTGCCACTATTTAACATCGTCCTGTGAGTTATAACGTTGCCTGGTCAGGAGAGAGAACAGACTTAAGTCGGAATTCAGATGCCAAATTTTCATTATTTATGGGTTATATGATTCTCTGTGTAGAAATTCCAAGAAAATAAATTAAAGGGGAAGAACATGCTAGAACTAAAAAAAGATTATTTTAAATGTGAATGCGTTAGAACACAGAACAGGGAGAGAGAATTAACAAAACCAATAGATCAGTTTAACAATAACAGTAGAAAGAGACATTAACGGGAAAGTTTAAAGCAAAATTGGTAGAATTAAAGGCATACTTTGAGCAACTGCAAAGAACCGTTTTCCAGGAATATAGTCAAGATATCAAATATCATTAAATCACGTGTAACTCTGAAGAAATTGCAATAATACCTAATTGGAATTTGCTATTATTTGTTGAAACTTTTTGTTTTTTTTTTTAATTTTTAACATTTTAATGAGTTTTGGATGTGTCTAAGATCAGCTTGGAGTTGGGAATTATTTAAACTTTTTGCAGTGACGTTCATAAGGGAAAGTAATTTTCCTTTTTGTACTACCATAAGCAATAATCAGGTCGAGGACTAAAAATAAATTGTAGAACAAAAATAAGGTAGTAGTGAGGAAACCAAAACATAAGAATTAAAACCTGTCTTAAAAATGTAATAATTGAAACAGTATGCTACTGGTTCAAGAGCAGGCTTTTAAGGATATGTGACAGCATAGAAAAGTCCAGCAACGGAACTTGATGTTTAGAATATGGCAATAGCCATATTTAAAGTAAATCAGAAAATAAACCATATTTGATAAGCTGTGCCAGGACAAGGGGTCGTTTTATTTGGGAGAAAATGTTAGCGCCCCCCCCCCCATCCCTTGTCTTCCTGGAAAAATAATAAGCACAAAAAGCTACCTTCTGTGCTCAGGCTCTGTTCTAAGCACTTCACATATATTAATTAATTTAACCCGCACAACAAGCGTATCACGTAGGTCCTGTTATTGTCCCCACCTTCCAGAGGAAGCTTTGGCAACTGGCCCAGAGCGCACCGCTGCTGGGTGACAGTGCGGCGCTCCCAGGCAGGCTGGGGCCCGAGCTAGGGCTACCCCTTAGGCCAACCCTATTTGCCCTGGGGTACAAAATTCTTTTACTCTCCTGAAAATCCTATTTAATATTATTTTATTTATGCTTTTCTCATTGATATTTACTCATAAACAAGACAGTTTCCCTTTTTTTGAACACCTTGGTCTGATTTGGGTATGGCTGGGATTCTGGCTCCATAAAAAGGGAATTTGGAGGCTTTCCATCATTCTACATTCTACAGCAGTTTAAATGACAGCAAGGCTATCCTGAATATTTGAAAAGATTCGCATAGTCTCTTTTCGCCTTAATCTTTGAGGGCTGCCGTAACAACCGCACCACAAACCGGGCGGTTAAAAGAAAGCTGTTCTCTCGCAGTCTAGAGGGTGGGAGTCCAACTCAAGGTGGGGGCCGCGCTGGCTCACTGGAAACCTGTAGGGAGGGTCCTCCCCCCTCCCAGCCGCTGCTTGCTCCTTGGCGTGTGGCAGCCTTGGCAAAGGTGTCCCCCTCCCGTGACTTTCTTTCTTCTCTTCTCATAGGGAGTGCAGCCATATTGGATGAAGGACCCACCCTGCTGCCATATGGCCTACTTTTAACTAACTGATCACACCCGAAATGACCCTATTTCATAAAAAGGTCATGTTCACAGGCCCCTTTTGGAGGACAAAATCTACACCCAACAGGTAACATCTCCTGCGAGATGTTTGTATGAACGTCATTCATTTTTCCAAAGGGTGACGAGCCACTGGCCCTGAGATGGCCCCACGGGCCTCCGTTTCCAGGAACCACTGCACCCAGGGCAGCGCCTGGCAGGCGGGGAAGGGTGCCGGCCGTGCTGGCGAGCTCCTGTGGTCAGGGCACGAGCCTGTTCCCAGTGCTGGGCGCAGCCTTCGGCTCCTGGCTCCCTGGTGCTCACCTCCTGCCCAGCACCTTCTCTCCACATGGGGGCAGGTAGGACCAGAGGGTAATCAGAAGGAGGTGCGGCTGACTCAGCCCCAGCTGGGGACCCCCGGGTGCTTGTCAGAGCTCCACGGTTTATGTCCATCCATTCACAGATGAGGAAACTGGCTCAGAAAGTTGAAATAACTTAAGATGTCTCGGTTATTAGTGTGAGTCAAGTCTCAAAACCAGATTTCCTGGTTCCGAATCCCTTCTTCTTGGTCTCTACCCCAGTCTACCAGAGTGAGTAGAATCTAATATTCCTGACCATGACCACTGCATGTGGCTGCACAGGTTGTGCACTGCACAACTCCTGGTGGTGACATTCCCAAACACCAAGATGCAGGGGATGGAGACTGCTGCCCCTGCTAGTGGCCTGTGGACTTGCACCCTGCTGGTGATACCAGGGTATCTGATTCTCATTTCTGTTTCTACATAAAGTCCCTGCTTTCTGCTTCTGCATAAATTCTTCAGTGAATGCAGTTGCCTCCCTAAGACTCAGGTAAATGTTGAAAGATGTTTACTGACTGCAAATTGATTTTTCCTTTGAACACGAGACATTCTTAATAGTCTTCTGATGAGACCTTAATTCACTCCTCCCTTAGGTTGAGTTACTTTGTGAAATTCTTGGTTGTTCCTGCACAGGGCCATCGCAGATGCATCTGTTTCTCAACAGCAAATGTGCCTCAGGCTCAAGCCGGGAGCTGCCCCCCACCCGTGCATGGTAATGAGGTTGGCGCCCTGAAAGCACAGTCCCTGCTGAAAGAGGGCTCCCCAGATGCTGCAGGAGGACGTCAGGACAGAGAACTCCGGGAAGCTGCGCTGGCGCCAGCCCCACTCCCTGCGGCCACAGGGTCATGTCAGCTCTCGAGCCTCGCTTTCTCCACCCCAATCAGGCCAGCGGCATTAGGTGTCAGCGAGGTTCCTTCCTACAGTGACTGTTCAGACTCGCATCTTTTCTCCTGAGCGTCTCGTTCTCCAGACTTTGAAGCTCCTGGGGACATCGCCAGCCAGGGTGAGGCCATCCAGGCACCTTCTTTTCCTCTCACTTAGAATTCACGACCTTGCCATTGTGGTCTGAGCCATCCTTGTAGGTGTCAGTGCCCGGGGCCGATGCGATGGGTTGAGGTATGTGGTAAGAAATGGAAGCAGAAAGGCACGGGCCGGCTTTGAGGACGGAGGGCGGCTTGTCTGGAGATGGCTCCCTGGAAGGGGTGAGACAGCCCAGTGGGGAGACAAAGCAGGGTGGCCCCCTGCAGGGAAGCGAACACCTGCAGCCATTGGGGCTGTTACGGGCCAGGTACGGGACGCAGGTGGGTGAAGGAGAGTTTCTGCCCTCCAGGAGCTGACAGACTAGCAAGGCAAACAAGCCTGGAAACCAACAGCCATGATTCCACGTGTGCTGGAAGCAGCGAGGAAGGCAGAGAACAGGGCGACCGGCTGGAGAGAGTG
>PVKH010035366.1:0-11741 GCA_004027955.1 Chaetophractus vellerosus | reverse complement strand
GACGCGCCGAGATTGGTCACTGCGCAGGCGCGGCTTTCCCCGCTTGTGGGTGGCTTCTGCTTCCATTCACAGCCAGCTTTCAGTTCGCGGGTGGCTGGCTGCGCTCCATTCGCGGGCCACCTGCCCTGCCTGTGGCGGCTTTTGCCCTGTCCGTGGCAGCTTTTTGCCCTGCCCACAGCGGCTCTGGCCCGCCCATGGCAGCTTGCCATTCTCAAGGTGTTCTGCCCGCTAGGAGAGGTCCCCGGGAACTGAACCCGGGGCCTCCCATGTGGTATGCCAGCGCCCTATCCACTGGGCTATCCAGCCGGCCCCTCAATCAATTCCCTTTTGATTGATTTGTTGAGGTCTTCTATTTATTCTAAAGTCAGTGTAGGTGGTTCATATGTTTCCAGGAATTTGTCCATTTCATCTACATTTTCTAGTTTTTTGGCATAAAGTTGTTCATAGTATCCTCTTATGAACTTTCTTAGTTCTATGGGGTCAGTGATAATGTTCCTCCTCTCATTTCTGATTTTATTTATTTTGCCTTTTCTCTTTTTTTCTCTGTCTGTCTAGCTAAGGGTTTGTCAATTTTGTTGATCTTCTCAAAGAACCAACTTTTCATTTTGTTCATTCTGTCTATTGTTCTTTTTGTTCTCTATTTCATTGATTTCTGCCCTGATCTTTATTATTTCTTTCCTTCAGCTTGGTTTGAGATTAGTTTGCTGTTTTTTTCTAGTTCTTCCAAGTGTGCAGTTAGGTCTTCAATTTCAGCTCTTTCTTCTTTTTTAATGAAAACATTGAGGGCTATAAATTTCCCACTTAGCACTGCCTTTGTGGTGTCCCATAGATTTTGATATCTTGTGTTCTTATTTTCATTCATCTCAAGATATTTGCTGAATTCTCTTGCAATTTCTTCTTTGACCCACTGGTTGTTTAAGAGTGTTTTCCCTTTTTCTGTCCATTTTTAATTTCCAGTTTCATTCCATTATGATCAGAGAAAGTGTGTTGTATAATTTCAATCTTTTTAATTTTATTGAGACTTGTCTTGTGACAGTCTATCTTGGAGAAGGATCCATGAGCACTTGAAAGGAATGCATATCCTCTTGTTTTGGGGTGCAATGCTCTATAGATGTCAATTAGGTCTAGTTCATTTATCATATTATACTAGTTTTCCATTTCTTTATTTATCCTCTGCCCAGATGTTCTATCCAATATTGAGAGTGGTGTATTGAAATCTCCAACATTTATTGTAGAGACATCTATTTCTCCCTTCAGCTTTGCCAGTGTGTGCTTCATGTATCTTGGGGCACTGAGGTTAGGTGCATAAATATTCTGAATACTTATTTCTTCTTGTTGAGTTGCCTCTTTTATTAATATATAATGACCTTCTTCATCCCTCATAACAGTTTTATACTTAAAATCTATTTTGTCTGACATTAGTACTGCTACTCCAGCTCCTTTTTGGTTACTATTTGCATGGAACATCTTTTTCCAACCTTTCACTTTTAGCCTGGTTGTGTCTTTATGTCTGAGGTGAGTCTCTTGTAGACAACATATAGATGGGTCACATTTTTAATCCATTCTATCAGTCTGTGTCTTTTGATTGGGGAGTTCAATCCATTAACGTTCAATGTTATAACTGTAAAAGCATTACTTCATCCATTTTGACCCTTGGCTTTCAGTTGTCATATCATACTATAGCCTACTTTTTTTTTTTTTTTTTTTACCCTTTCTTATATTTTTCATTTCTACACTCTTCTCCAAATGTCTTGCCCTTGTTTTTTCCTTTCAGGCTGAAGCACTCCATTTAGTATCTCTTGTAATTCTGGGCTTTTGGTAACATTTTCTATCAGTTTTTGTTTGTCTGTGAAGACTTTGAACTCACGCTAATTTTTGAAGGATAGCTTTGCCAGATACAGAATTCTTGGCTGGCAGGTTTTTTCTTTCAATATCTTTATTATATTATGTTCTTCTCTTGTCTCCATGGTTTCTGATGAGAGGTCAGCACATAATCTTATTAAATTTTCCTTGTATGTGATGCTTTGATTTTCTCTCACTGCTTTCAAAATCTTCTCTTTATCTCTGGTATTTTTCATTCTGAATAATAGGTGTCTTGGGGTAGGTCTATTCATATTTATTCTGTTTGGGGTGTGTGGTCCTTCTTAGACATTGATATTTAAGTCTTTCACAAGGGCAGGGGTGCTTTCAGTCATTATTTCCTTGAATACTCTTTCTGCCCCTTTTCATTCTCCTCTGTTCTAGGATGACAATAATATGTAGGTTTTTGCATTTCTCATTGTCATTCAATTCCTTGCCTTCCTGTTCCATTTTTTCTGTTCTCTTTCCTTTCTGTTCTCCTATCTTTTCCAGTTCAGATAGTCTGTCTTTAAAATCACTAATTCTGTCTTCAAGCATTTCCAATCTGCTCTTATGTGCTTCTAATGTATTTTTAATCTCATACATTGTGTCTTTCATTCCCATAAGGTCAGTTACTTTTCTTTGCAGACTTTCAAATTGTTCTTTATGCTTACTCAGTGTCTTCTTAATATCCTTTATCTCTTTAGTCATATATTCTTTCAATTCTTTAAAATGATTTATGAGAGTTGTGTGATTTTCATTGATTAATTGTCTCAAATCCTGAATTTCTTCAGGATATTTGGTTTGTTTCTTTGGCTGGGTCATCTCTTCCTGTCTCCTATTATGGCTCATAATTTTTTGCTGATGTCCAGGCATCTGATGTGTTGGTGAATTTACTCTGATGGCCAATTTCTCTCTTGCCTATTGTTATTATTTCTGTCACAGCTCTTTGTTATTTGGTTCAACATACCTTGTCTTTATAATTGCCCAGCTTAAGTTACCAAAAACCATGCCAGGGATTCACTAATGGTTTGCAGACTTTCATTCAGGAGTTAGGTAAAGAGAGCTCTAAAAGCAGTTTCTGTCCATGTAATTTCTAGACTGGCCAGCAGATGGTGCTTGTTGGCGCACGTTTCCACAGAGGTGTCTCTCTCTTGGTATTCCTTTCTTTACATCTGGCCAGGGCTGAGATTTAAAGTGGGCTCTGCTGACCGAAATCACTGAAGAAAAGCCCCCCCCCCCAACTCCCCCTCCCTTTTCCCTTGTAACAGCTGGCAGAGAGGAAGATGTCTGGTCTCCTCTCCGTCTGCTTCAATGTGCTGTAGGTTTTACCGCTGCTGAATATCTCCAGGGTGCGGGAGGGAAGGCCTTTTCAGCTGCTGCAAGGCTCAGCAACTCATGGTATGCTGCTTCGGCTTCTTTGTCTGTCCATCCTTCAACCTTCTGGGAGCCATGAAGCTCTGTCCTGGTCTGCTGACCCCCAAAACAGGTCCCTCTGGCTGCTTTAGACTTTTTCTCTGCTGTTTTCATGAGAGCGCCAAGCCTTATCTGCTTACTGACACCATGTTCCCACAATTCCCAGAAAAATTTTTTTCTAATTGTGGAAGGTTGAAATTATTTATGAATGCCAAAAAGAGAAAGACTATGTTTGTAAACTAATCTATTCCTTTTGGTGTGAACCCCCTTTGATTGTATTAAATTCAATGGTTTTAAGTTTACTTGACAAAATCAGTATAGGGCTTTGTCCACATCAGTAGAGCATGACACAGGTTGAGTCTCTGTCCCCTTGGTGGGCTGATATAAATGAGCACTCAAGAAGACACAAGAAGAGAGAGAGCTCATGTTTGATCCTGGGGCCCTGGGGAGAGATGAACCAGTTACATGATAGTTTGTAGTGGAAGAGAACAGAACAGCTGAGCAGCTGTGAAGGCCCAGAAAAAAAATGAGCCCTACGCCAGAGACTGAAGTAGGAAGCCCTGAGAGACCAGGCAGAGATTGTCTGCCATCTTGCTTCAACACATGGCAGCTGACTTGGTGAGAAAGTACCTCTTATGGTACCTTGGGTTGGACTTTCCATGGCCTTGAGACTGTAAGCATTTATCCCAAATAAATATCCTTTATGAAAGCCAAAAGATTTCTGATACTTTGCATCAGCATTCCTTCGGCACATTTATATATAATAATTTAAAAAATTCTTTAGAAAACAATTGGCTATTTAATAAAAATTTACAGCAATGTATTGTGGAATTCATAACATGTGAAGAAGCAAAATGTGGCAACAATGGAATAAAAGACAAAAGGTAAGAAAGAAGTTTACTGTACTTATATGGTTCTTATAATATATGTGAAGTAATGTGATGCTATTTGAAAACAGACTGTTACAAGTTAAAGGTACACAAATATAACCACAAAACCACTAACAAAAGATACAACAGATATTTGTAACTTGAAAGGTATGAGTGGAGATAAGATGGAATGGTTAATAAATTCAATCCAAAAACAGGAAAGAAAAGAGGAAAATGAACAAAAAATAGATGAGCAAAATATAGAAACAAATAGCAAGATGGTGGCTTTAAATTCAACTGTAACAATAATGACATTGAATGTAAATAATTGAACCAGCCTGATTAAAAGAGATATTATGAGACTGGTAAAAAATCTCAACTATATTCTCTCAGTATATTAATCATAGTTATTTTAAATTTTGTATCTGATAATTATAACATTTTGTCATATCTGGGTCTGGCTCTGATGCTTTCTTCCTAAGATTGGGAACAAGGCAAATATGTCCACTCTTACCACTTTTCTTCAACATTCTACTGGAGATCCTAGCCAGTGCAATAGAGCAAGAAATTGAATTAGACATATGGATTAGAAAAAAGAACTAAAACTACTTTTTATTCACATATGACATGATAATAAATGTAGAAACTCCTAAAGAATATATAAAAATGGTACTAGAACATACAAATGAGTTTAGCAGGGTTACAGAATGCTAAGTCAATGTTTTAAAAAATCAATTGTATTTCTAAAAATTAGCAACAAAACAATACTATTTACAATAGCAACAAAAATATAATGCTGGGAGATGTGGCTCAAGCTGTTCAGTGCCTGCCTCCCATATGGAACATCTCGGGTTCAATCCCAACCCCTGGTATCTCAAAAAAAAAAAAAAAAAAAAAAAAAAAAAAAAAAAAAAAGAGCAAAGCTTAGGGATAAATTTATCATACTACAAGTAACATCTGTATACTAAAAACTACAAAATATTGCTGAGAGTAATTAAATAAAGACCTAAATAAAGTGATATATAATTTTCATGATTTGGGGCACTCATTATTGTTAAGATATCATTTCCCCAAAAAAGGAATAACAAATTCAATGCAATCAAAATCCTTGTAGGCTTTTATCCCATTATAGAAATTTACAAGCTAATTCTAAAATTTACATGAAAATTCCAAACAATTTTTAAAAGAACAAAGTTTGAGGACTTAGACTACATGATTTCAAGTCCTATTGCAAAGTGATTCTATTAACTATATTGGCTGTTTTAGTCAGTGTTCTCTCTGGAAACAGAATCAACAGGAGATATCTGAGAACAATATAAGATTTTATAAGAGTCTCTCACGTGACCGTGGGGATGCACAAGTGCAGGTTCCGCAGGCAGGCTGCAAGCCAGGGCCTCCGATGAAAGACCAATGAAGGGTCCTTGATGAGTTTCTGGGAGAAGGTGGCTATCAAACGACGAGCTGGGAAATTCTCTCTGAATGTTGAAATCAGTTCCCTTTTATGGCAGTCAACTGAAAAACGTCAACCATTCTTGATCCAATTTCCCTGATTGATGCAGATGTAATCAGCCATCCATGCAATAAACTCACTGGTGATCAAAGTCCATAAATGCTATTGTTTTACAATTAGCCCAGGGCTTGCTGGACCTAATACCTGGACACAATTACCTGGCCGAGTTGACACATTAGCCTAACCATCACATTGGCAAAGAGATGGACATATACATCAATGGAACAGAATAGAGTCTAGAAATAGACCTACACACAGGATTAATTGATTTATAACAATGTGCCAAGGTAATTGAATGTCTTTGCAACAAATGGTACTGCAATAGTTGTTTGGCCACGTGAAAAAACATGAACCTAATATGATTATGATATGTAATTTATCATACACATAAGTGAACTGAAAATGAGATCATAAACCTAAGGTTCAGAGCTAAGAGTATAAAACTTCTACAGGAAATAATAAGAGGAAAGCTTTGTAAAACTGAGGCAGGAAAAGACTTCCTACACAGGACATAAAAAGAATGACCCGTAAAAGAAAAATTGATAAATTGGATTTCACCAAAATTAAAACTTCTGCTCTCAAGACTGTATCATTAAGAAATTAAAAAGGCAGGACAGTCTAGGGCCTGGCTTTCGGGAAGGTGTGGTTTCTGGACTGGCAGTGATGGTGGAAAGTGCCTTCAGTTTCAAAAAGTTGCTGGATCAATGCAAGAATCAGGAGCTTGAGGCTCCTGGAGGAAATGCCACACCCCCAGTGTATAATCACTTCTAGCTCTATATCTGCTTCATTATGACATGAATAATGCAAGATATCTTTGGGAAAGAATGCCACCTGCTGTAAAATCTGCCCATTCTGAACTTGAGGGAATCTGGCAGAGATTTCCCTGGGATCTATACGGCCATCAATGCCCATAAGTGGTCCGAGATGGTCCAGCCAGTCATGGAAGCACTTAAGAGATGCAACAAGGAGATGACCCTTCACCCTGGTTTCTCAGGCATATACCTCTATAATCACTGAGGACTTTGCAGCCTTTGTCAGGCTTCCTATAGAAGCGTCTCTGAAAGGTATTTTAAAACAAGGATGGCAAGCTGACTCCACCACGAGAATGGTTATGACCTAAAAGCCGGTTGCAGGAGCCCTGGATGTTTCATTTAACAGGTTTATTCCCCTTTTAGAGCCTGCCCCAGTTCCACCACTCCCCAGGGAACAGCAGTTAGCCAGATTGACCCATTATGTGGCTTTCCTTGAAAATGTATTTGTCATTTAGAATTCAAGATCCACCTTCAGAATCCTGTATACAGACAAATAGAGAAATATAAAAACTTGTTTTCAATTTATTGAATGGATTAAGTACCTCGGTATTCTTTACCAAGTATGTGATAAAATATGCATATAATATAAATTATATTATATATATTTTGTCCTTAAACATCGTGCTGAAAAGTTGTTGAAACAATTCTCATTTTGTAATACTCATCAATTTGGATGGAGCCTAACAGTATTACATGGTGAAGTTATTTTTCCTAGTGTCTCATAAATGTAGCTGTCCTGTTTAATGTGGAACAGTGGTTGTCAGCTGTTTTCCCTGGTCCCCCACCCTCCCCCCCAGCACACTCCCAGCTGTACCATTTGTTGATAGTCTCATGATTCATTTGGAGTTTGAGAAAGACTGTCCCCAGAAGGCAATATCACAATTGCTAGGGGTTCCTCTTTGGAGAATTAGCTCTCTTTTCTCTCCATCACCTGAGAATCACTAATTTAGAATACTAAAATATAACTGAGGAACAAAAGGCCATTTCCTTTAAAAAACAATTTGTTAACCTTAGACTTTTTCTGATGCTGTGAGTGCATCCATTGCTGGCAGTGGAGGGCTTGCCATGAAAATGCAACCTATTTAAGACATTGGTGGAGAATGTTAAGTTATAATATCTCTTTTCAGAAGAAAGGAAAAGTGTAGAGTGCATGATATTGGAAGAGCAGGTATTAGGATAAGGGATACACTTGGTACAACTCTCCTTGCAACCTGTTGGTTGATTATATTTACCCCTCAGTTCAAGTTCTGCCTTTTAGAGGAATACTGAAAAACCAGTCTTTCATTTTGTGTGTGTGACAGCCCTATGAACATTTGAACTTATTTATTGCATCTTCAGGTTAAAATATTCCCCTTTTCAATTATTCTGTGTTTGTTCAGTAAATATTTAATTGAATTCTTCAACTCTTTCATCTAAGGTAGTTTGTAAAAATTTCACTGTCTTCTTTCTGTGGACAAATTCTAGTTTGTCATTATTTCTCTGAAAATATGAATTTTTCAATTAAATAGAAATGACCTATATAGTCATAAAAAGGCAAATCATATGGTAGATGGAAATATTCACTATATATATTATGTATTATATCTATAAAAATGACACAGAGCTGTATCCAGGATATAGAAAGAACTGTTACAACTCAGGAAAAATCAAATAGCCAATTACAAATGGCACACAATTTAAACAGACACTTCAGAAAAGAAGATATATAAATGGGCAATAAACACAGGAAAAGTCAATAGAGAAATGTAAATTAGAGTCACAATAAGATATCACTCTATCCCCAATAGAATGACTAAAATTAAAAAGAATAGGAAGCAGGTATAGCTCAGTTGGTTGAGTGCCTGCTTCCCATGTACAAGGTCCCAGGTTCAATCTCTGGTGCTTCCTAAAACAAACAAAAACAACAAGCTAGAACACTCCAAAACTTGAATTTAGCATTTCATTAAAAAAACATAAAAAAAAAATGTAGGAGAAGCTCATGGTGTTCACAGCATGGCAAGCCAGCCTACACTCCCATTTTGGATGCCTGGCCATGTTCCACAGGAAGCAGACTAACCTCTGTGCTCTGACCAGGGAGCATGTATATTAGTGACAATTTATCAGGTAAAAGCCAGAAGGAGTGAATCAGGACACTGGTCTCTGGCTCCCCTCCTAGAGCTAACTCTGCAGGCAGAAGCAGCTTGCTCACATCTATAGCCTTGAAAGGAACAACTAAGTCAAAGAGGCCTGGGTAAAGAATTACTTACAAAACAGCACCCAGGAGGGAGGGAAAGGAATAAAATTGGGTACCTTGCAGGTAGGAAATTCTATTTCATAGGAAGTAGAGGGGGCATTCAGATTCCTATGAATGAAGGATTTCTTATGGTCATGAGTGAAAGCCCAGGACAAGATGCAGGCTCAGAAGACTAAGAGGACCTTACATCTTCTTTGCCTTGGGCTAAGCACCAGCCAACACAGAGCCAATTTTTGAAGACCGTGAAAGGTATATTTTGCTTTGGTTTGTTTGATTTTGTTAACTCCTGGCACTCAATGAACTCTCTGTCATATCCCTAGCTGATTACAAATTCAAGGAATAAACAGCTCAAGGACTAAATCCCAGAGTTAATACACTAAAATATTAAAATGTACAGTGTACACATGAGATTACAAAACAAACAAAAAAAAACAAATAAGAAATGGTGGCCCATCTGAAAGAACAAGATAAAAATTCAGAAACCATCAATGAAGAAAATCAGACATTGGACATAACAGATGAAGACTTCAGTAATATGCTCCAGGAACTAATGGAAAACATGGAAAAAGAACTAAAGGATATCAGGAAAATGATGAATGAACATATTATGATCTCAATAAAGGGTGTTTTGGTCAGCCACAGGCGTGCCTTTTGAAATACACCAAAGATTGGTCGGTCTTTATAAAGGGTATTTATTTGGGGTAGAAGCTTACAGTTACCAGGTCACAAAGCATAAATTTCTTCCCATACCAAAGTCCACCTGTTGGAGCAAGATGGCTGCCGACATCTCCCAGGGTTCAGGCCTTTGGGGTTCCTCTGTTCCTGGGGTTACATTTCTCGTATTATGAGATAATATTATCAGACTATTACCATGTCATCGAAATTGAAAACGAAGAAGTAAGCATTTTCCTATTTGTGGATGGCTTGATCCTATATAGAGAAATTTCTGAAATAGCCACAACAAAACCACAAAAGCTAATAAACAAATTCAACAAACTGAAAAGTCACAAGATCAACAATTAAAACTCTTTTGGACATATTTCTAAACACTATTTCTATACACTAGCAATGGACAATCTTAAGAAAAAAGTTCATTTATAATAGCAACTAAAAGAATCAAATATCTAGGCATAAGTTTACCCAAGACTCTAAAAGACTTGTACTTGTAAAACTTCAAAACATTGCTGAAAGAAATCAAAGAAGACCTAAATAAATGTGAAGAGAATTCTACATTCATGTATTGGAAGACTAAATATTATTAAGATGTGAATTTTACCCAAAGCAACTTAGAGAGTCAATGCAATCCCAATCAAAATTCTAAGTCTTTTTTGTAGAAATGGAAAAGCCAACCATCAAATTTACACAAAAGTATAAGGACCCCAATTAGAAGAAAATTCTTGAAAAAGCAAAAAAAGTGGAGGCCTCACATTTCCTGAATTTAAAAGTTATTACAAAACTACAGTTATCAAAATAGAGGGGTATTAGCACAAGGACATACCTTAGAACAATGGAATCAAATGAGCATTCAGAAATAAGCTCACATCTATGGCCAAGTGATTTTTAAAAAATTTTATTGAAGTATATCATTCATACATGAACGTTTATAAACAATAAGTGTAAAGTAAAAGTTGTGAACTTACAAAACAAACATAGAATATTGTTAAAATCTTACTATAGCTGTAGTCCATATCTTACATTTGGTGTGCTTTCCTCCAACCCATCCTATTATCATTTTTTAAACATATTTTTATTACAGAAGTTGCAAACTGACAAAACAATCATGCACATGTTTAGAAATTTCCATACAACACCCCTTCACCAATGTACCACATCATGACAGAATATTTGCTAGAGATTATGAGATAATATTATCAGACTATTACCACCAACCATAGTGCATAGTGTACATTTGGCACACTTTTTCCATACTTCCCCATTATCAACACAGCGCATCTTTGGCATAGATGCATGAATATTATAGTATTGCTGTTAACCACAGTACATAGGTCATACCAATTATATTTTTCCTGTGCTTCTCCACATTCCTACCACCCTGGAATAGTGACGTATATCTGCTCTAGCTCACAGAAGAACATGCTTGCATTAATCTGTACCATCAACCACAATTCTCAACCACTTCTGGGTTCACTGTATTATTCAGTCTCTAGATTATTCTCTAGCTTTCCTTTGTTTCAGCAATCGGATCCCGAAAAACCCATACAGCACTCGGAGGAGCGGAGGAACACAATTTTATTACGTGTGGGTCCAGAGAAGTCAGTCTCAAAATTCTGGGCCCTGGGCCTTGATTTTCATGAGTTTATATAGGGATTTTATGAGGGCACATTCTTAAGCAAGCAGGTGGTCAGGGTTTACAAAAGTGAGCGGGCTGCATAATAGGCGGGTGGGATTTCCCACCTGATCAGGAGTATTCAGGGTTCTGCTAACCAGAATGCAGGCTTCAGTTATGCATAGAGATACAAGTGGGCATTCCTTATCATTCCTGAGCAGACTGCATAATAGGCAGGTGGAATTTGCCACCTGGTCAGGGTTCTGATAACAGGAATGCAGGCTTCAGTTATGCATATTGAGACACAGGTGGGCATTCCTTATCATTCCCTCCACCCTTTAATGCCCCTTTATCACTATGGGGCATCACTCTCCAGTGGTCTATAGCCCCTTAAGGCAAGCATTTTAGTGGTAGTTACCCTGGACACTGTTGTTTCAATAAATCTGACTAGGGTGCTTACCAGGCACAGACCAAGAGTGACCACCAGGACCAATATCAATAAAGGCCCTGCTAGGGGCATGAGCCAAGAGGTCCATTGTCCGAGGCCTCAGCTCCAGCTTCCGTCCAACACCTGACATATCTCCCCTTGGCTGGCAGTGAGCAAATCCAGTCCCCACCGGTTCTGTAGGATTACCTCCGCTAGGGAGTCTGTTTGGTTCTGGATTCCACTGAGAGCCCCAGTCATCTCCTTTTGATGTTGCTGACGCTAGCTTGTTGGCCAGTTATGAGGGAGGCCCCAGTGGTGGCTAGATGCCCACTTCCCCTATGGCACCAC
>PVKH010035365.1:0-11742 GCA_004027955.1 Chaetophractus vellerosus | reverse complement strand
TGCTGTCGCTGAGGCCAGGTGCCGAGCGCTGTGTTAATATTTCCCTTAGTCCCTGACCTCTGCTCCTCAAGCATGGCCTCCTGGAGGCGGATGTGGTCCAGGAGCCCCGGCGAGTCCAGGTGCGAGCTGTGCCTAGGGCTCTTTGGCACACCTGGAGCTGCAGGATCTGATCCTGATTTGGCTTTTCATGCATTGGCATTGGCTTTTCTCTCCTTTGAAAGCAGCACAGGAAAAAAAAGTCCTGATTTGATTTTGCTATAGTTTCCACGGCACCCATAGTATGTGTGTTTCCAGCACAGGGTGATATTAAAACACTTAGAAGTCATGCAGGTGGAAACGAAAGGTAGGGGAGTGGGAACAGAGTCATTTTTCTCTTTTCAAGAAAAATGTTTCTTTTTGATGATATTAGAATAAATGCACGTGTCAATCCATTAGGCTTTTTAAGGTGAAAGGAAAATGAATGGAAAACAATCTATGTGGTTCCTGTAGGGGGAACGGGGAGAAAGTCCGCGACTCCCCTCGGCGACCACCCCTCCGGTCGGCGTGGGGCCAGAGGGGCTCTGCTCCTGAAAAGCTAATGACCGTTTCTGCAGTGTCACCAATTTTTTCCAATCATCCAAATACCCCCAATTCAATTAAGCTCATAAACTCCCTACCCATAGTTCTCCAGAATAAGCAGCTCCATTTGAAAGTGAATGTGGACGAGCCTGTGCTGTCCAAGTGAAATATTGTTCAATCAACAGCCAAAGTTTTACTTGTCAGTTTTGATATATCCGATAATAGCTGTAGGTTGTTTTGCAATGTCCAATGTTCTGTGAAGATGGGCTTTTCATATTCTTTATTGTTTTTACTGACAAAATGTTGCCTGGACTTTTGCAGTTTTGTGAAATGGAACAACAGTAAAAAACAATATATAATTTAACCCTCATAGCCCTGGCCCGGCTGCCGATCAGCGCCCTTCCACCCGGGTGGCTAATTTTGGTCGGGATATAACGAGTTCCTGTTCACTGATCCTCCGAAGCAGCCCTGGAGATTGAGCACAAGCCCACAGCCCCGCGCCCTGACTCATCGGCGGCCTCTGCGCGCTGTCGGCGGCACCCAGGCCCCTGGCCGTCGCTGACTGTCCTCACTCACCGCCTGCCAGAGCCCCGCCGGGCCCCAGCCGAGGGGGGCCGGTCCCCACGCCACAGGCCGCTGTGGCTTCCACGCTCCCGCGGAACCTCACGCCTCTGCTGCGGTGACGCGGCCCTTCCCACGCGAGCCTACTTCTTTCCCATTCATTCTTTTCCTCTCCCGCTTGCTGGGGAGCCGGGCTCTCACCAGGGCAGTGACATCTCGCCAGCAAGTCCCAGTCGCCGGGGGCCAGCCCGGCCGCCCGCGTGCACGCAGGTCCCCTGTGCGAGCCCGCGGAGGGGCGCCACGCGGCCACGCAGCCCACTCACGCCCAGCCCGCGAGCCAGCCCACCGCCTCCTTCCCGCACCGGGTCCCTCCGGCACCTTTGCGTGACAGCGATCAGCGGCGGGCGGCATTTCCGTGCGTGGCTCCTCGGGACGGCCTCGCGGAGTGCGCGGCCCGCTGACGCATTGGCAGGTGTGACCTGGCGCCCCTTGGCGCGCACCCCCTGCCGCTCGCTCTCCAGCTCACACTGCTCTCCGCCGTCTCAGGTTCCCCGGTCAGCTTCACCTCGGCACAGTTAAACATTCTGGGATGTAAAGCAGCCTTCTTTTGAAATGGAAGATGTATTCCATTTCGGAATATTCCATTTCAAATATTCCACACATGGCTCTTTAGGAACATAGACAATTCCTCACAATTAAAAAAAAATTCTTAGAGCACTCTCTGTTTTTAAGGGGACGGGGTGGCCAGAAGCCAATGTTTGGGTTTGGGCTGTCTGAAGACGCCTCTGCCGGGCCGTGGGGCCGGCGTCTGGGCGCAGCGCGGCCGCTGCTCCTAGAACCAGCTCGGCTGTAAGGCGCCCGGGTGGCCGCAGGCCCTTGGCTCGGCCGCCTTGACACGTGGCGGTAAGCGCCCTGGGCTCTCCCCGCAGCCCGCGGGGACACAGGTTCTTCTCGGGCCAGGGCGGTGTCGGCAGAGGAACCCGTGAGATGGGGGCTGATCTAGGTGTGAGAGGGAAGCCGCGGGAGGAAGTAATCGGACAAAAAGAGTTCATACTAACTTTAAAATGCAATGTTTTTCCTGAAAGTATAGGATAAAAATATAGGCTTGTTATATATAATCTACTCTTTTTTTTTTTCAACTCAAAAAATAATTATCAAAGTTTGGAGATGGTGAAGAGACTGATGTGTTAGTCCTGGAATGTCTTCTTGGGCTATTGCCCTCTACAGATATTTTCTGCTGTAAAATTAGATTCAGCTATTCTCTCACCATCCCTTGCCGGGATCGGAATTCTAGCCTCCCCTGAGCTCTTGCTCTCCTTCTCCTGCGCCTCCTGCTCCCCACAGCCCCACAACAAGGCCAGAGGAATTCCTGGGTGGCCCTGGAACTCCGCCCCGCGGCCTCTCCTTGAGCACCTGCCTGCCACACCTGCTTTGGTCTCCTCGCCTCCCCTTCCCTACTGAAGAATGGTCTTTTCTCAAACAAAGCAGTTGGGCATCTCTCCATTGTTTGCTTTAAACACGGCTTGAATGACACATCTGCTGTCAGCTGGTAAAATAAAAAAATGTATTGTCCCACTGCACCCATTTTACAAATGAGATGACTGAGGCTAAGGGGAATTAAACCCCATAGCCGAGGTCACAGGGTCTCTGAGGGGCAGATGAGAATTCCCACAGAGGCTGTGTGGCCTCACAGCTGCTCCCCTGACCACAGGTCCAATGGAAATGGCTGAACTGCCAAAGGGAACACCTGTCCTCCAGGATCCTAGCCACAGCCCCATGGGGGTCCTGTCGAGGCTTGGGGAAGGCGAGGGAGGGGAGTCCAGCGAGCTGAGGAGTGAGGATTTCACACCTAGACCAAGCCTGCAGGTGGAGGGGACAAGGTGAGCAGGAAGGAAAGAGTGGGGGTGAGCACGTGGGACGAGGGCTGGTAAGGGGGGTTAGCCCAGAGCTGGAGAAACGAATCCTGGATATCTCTGTTTTAATTGGATAGGCAATTGGGGAGGTTATTGACAATGTAGGAGGCTTGTATATATATCTCAAAATCTGACCAAATCTTTATGGAGTTCAATATTGCAGTGGTCTAAATATGATTTCGGAGATCTAAGGAGGAGAGTAAATGTGTAGTTTAGAGCTTTTGCAATAATACAGAGTAAGGAAGATGAATTCTCAGAAGGACGCAGGGCAGGGGTGAGGGAAGAAAGGATGAGAACATGTCCTTAGGGCAGAGGGTAGTGGCACTTGGGGTTTGTGGGCTCTGAGGTTCCCAGTCTGGGTGGTGGGAAACTCAGGAGGTCAGTGACAACAGGGACATTGAAAAGGGCCAGCCGGAGAAAGAGGTGGTGGCTCTGTCCTAGGAAGTGGCTTACCTGTGACTGACACATGTGGCTTACCTGTGCATATGGACAGTTGGAAGTAGAGTTGGAAGTAGAGGTGTAGACATATACTTGGGAATCGTTCACATCAAATGACACCTGAAGGTGTGTAAGCGAAGATTTCCAATGAAGATCACTGTGAAAGGCGGAGGAAGGCCGAGGAGAAAATCTTTGAGAAAAATCTACACTTAGGAGGCAAGAGGAGAAAGAAAAATCAATCAACAGCCATAATGGATGTAAAGGAAGGGAGAGGAGGAGGAATAAATAATGAGAAAACATTTTCTAAGTTTAATGACACAAATGACCTAAACTCAGGAAATTCAGAAACAATGAAGAAATGCTGTATTAACTAAAAAAGAAAGTCCTGTATTAATTAAATAAATTGAAATTTTAATTTAAAAGTTTCTCACAAAGAGTGCTCAAAGCCTGCAATGTTTTACTGGTGAACTCTGTCAAACATTAAGGAAGAAATGATAACAACACAAACTGTAGAAAACAAAACCAGGAACATACACTTTCCAATTATTTTGTGAGGTCAACATTTACCCCAATACAAAAAAAAAGAAAAAAAAAAGAAAATGAGATAAAAATATTCCTCACAAACAGATGCAATATCTTTAGCAAATTTAGCACATCAAATTTCAGTAAAATATAAAAAGGCATCAGGGCCATGTGGGGTTTATCTCAGGAATGCAAGACTAATCTAACATTTAAAGTTAGATGATGTAATTCACCATATTAATAGAATAAAGGAGAAAAACCTTATGATCATATCGATAGATGCAGAAAACGTATTGAATTAAATTCAACATGCATTCATCATACAAACTCCCACTAAACTAGAACATAAAACAACTTCCTCAATCTGACAAAAGACATCTATAAAAAAGCTACAGTTAGCATCATACTTGTTGGTTTAAGAATGAATGTTTTCCTCCTTACCTCAGGAAGAAGAAAAAGAGGCCCACTTCCACCACTTCTGTTTAGCACTGCACTGAGTCTAGCTCAATAAAGCAAGAAAAAGAAATAAATGTTACAATTGGAAAAGAAAAAATTAAAACTCTTCTTACTCACAGAAGACATGATCCTATATGTAGAAACCCTAAGTAACCTATGACAGTCAGTACAATTGGTGAGTTAAGTAGGTTTGCAGAAAACATCGTCATACAAAAATCAGTCATGTTTCTATAAGCTTGCAACAAATATTTGGAAATTGGGATAAAATACTGTTGATAATAGCATAAAAAACTATAAAATTCTTAGAGATAATTTAACAAATATAGGCAGGTCCTTTATACTGCAAAACTACCAAACAAAGTAAGAGCTAAGTGATTGGAGAGATACAGTATGTTAAGAGGTCAATTCTCTCCCAATGGATCTATGGATGCAATCCTGCCCACTAAAAAAAATCCCAGCATTTGTTTTTGTAGAAATTGACAAATTATGTCTAAAATTTATGTGGACATGTAAAGAATATCCAAAACAATGTTGAAATAAGGGAAAATTTGGAGGACTTATACTATAAAGCTACAATAATTAAGATAGTGTAATATTGATTTGATTAGACATAAATATAGAATGAATGGAATCTAGAAGTAGACCCACATATACATGGTCAGTTGGTTTTTTTGACAAAAGTTGCTAATTAATTGAATGGGAAAAAAATCTTTTTTCAAAATATGGTGCTGGAACACCTGTGTATCCATATGAATAAAAATAAATTCAAATGTTAGTTCACAGAATACTCAAAAATTAAATCAAAATAGGTCATAGACCTAACACATGAAAATCTAACTATAAAACATCTAGAAGAAAATGCAGATCATCTGAGAACTTTATATAGGCAAATGTTTCCATATAGACATAAGGAATTACAAACCATAAAAGAACAATTTTGAAGTTGGACTTCAAAATTTAAAACTTCTGCTCTTAGAAAGATATTGTTAAGAAAATAGAGAAAATATTTGGAAAACAAGTATCTGACAGATTCTTTGTACCCAGAATTTGATAAAGAATTCATCCAACTCTCAATGTTTTTATCAAGGAGTCTTGTAAATAATGTAATGTCAGAGCTATGTGTGATGAAGGAGCAAATAACGGGGTGGATCTGCTGGGGGTGCTGGGGGTGTTTCCCATGACAAGGCTTCACTGAGCCAGGATTTGAGGACGGACAGCAAGGGGAGGAGGGAAACACACCTGGGAAAGCTGGGGGGAGGGGTGGCGTGGTCCAGCCCCGAGGAGGCCGCGTAGGGACATCTGCCCTGTTGGGTGAGGAGCATCACGGTCTCTGTGCTGTTTTAGCATCCATCAGGAGCAAGCAATATGTACAAAGTGCTTTTGAATGGCTGACCTTGCTGTCCTCTGAGAACTGATGTGAGGGGCAGGGGACAGAGCAAATGTGGGGAGTCAAGTTAGGAGATAACTCAGTAGCCTAGAAGAGAGCAGCAAAGACTGGAATGGGCACTGCAGCGGAGCAGACACATAGAATTCAAGAATAGTTTGGAAATAAAATGGACAGGATTAGATGATGGACTTGCCTTGGAGGTAAAATGTGGATAGTAACAAATGATCAAGTTTGGGAGCAGGAAAGGAGGAAATCACAATTTGAGATATCCACATTAAAAAATGCCTGGAATTCAGTGGAAAGGGCTGGGGGAGAAATCCATGCATTAGTCAGGAATTAAAATGTCATATCACCTGAGCAGACAGTGTGGTGAGAATAGGAAGGACCCAGCACTAAGCTTTGAGGACACTAGAATTTCAGGGCTGAGAAGAGGGAGGCATTCACCTACAAATAAGGGAACAAAGAGATGTCCAGAAAGGTAAGAGGGAATCCTGAAGAGTTATGGATGGAAGCTACAAGAAGAGAGTAGTTCAAGGGGAAAGAGTTCCACCAAAATGATGGCAGAGCTTCTTGGTGACGTTGGAAGCATTGCGTCAGTGGACTCACGGTTGGAGTAGAAGTTCCTGGGTATGGTCCAGAGATGCCCAGAGTCTCAGAGCCCGTCAGGATCCTGGGTCCACACAATGTCCTATTATTTACCTTTTCACTCTCATTCTCTCACCAGTGTACATGGCACTGTGGTACAGCAGCTACCCAATCCTTACATGTTTTGCGATTGGTAGTGACACCAATGGATGTGGTTTTTTTCATAATGTATATCGAATGGGTTTTCATCCAGGAAGGCTCTATAACTCAGTGAACCAATATTTTCCAAGTTATCTACGTCACAAAGTCATGGGTAGAAGACCCATTGCAAATGGAAGCTAGATCAGTGGATTTTATGTGAGAAGTTCAATGCTATGTTTCAGATTCCACATTGCAATTAATCTTTACAAAATTACTGCTTATTGAGTTTTGGTATAGTGTCAAAAACAGAATGTGTGCAATTATCTGAAAATCCATTAAAACACCCTTCCCTTTTTCAACTACATATTTTTGTGAGACTGCATTTTCTTCATAGACTTCAGCGAAAATAACATAAAACAAAGTGAAAGAAGTCCAGATGTGTCTCCTATTAAGTCAGACATTTGGGCGATATGCAAAAATGTAAAACAATGTTGCTCTTCTCACCATTTATTATTTGTTTCAGAAAAAAATAATTATTTTTATTAAAATGTAATTTAAGGTAACTTGTAATAGGTTTATTATTGTTATTTTAAATGAATTAACTGTACATTTAAAATTTTTCTCAGTAATTTCTAACATGGTAAATATCACTAGCTAAACCTACCTAGATAAAAACTCTGACATACTCAATGAATTTCAAGAAGGTAAAGGGGTCCTGAGACCACAAAGTTTAAGACCCATTCAATTGGGAGAATGAATGTGGAAGGTGAGGAAGACGGAGCATATTATTGATGGCTCTTTTGAGAAAGTTGTCCAAGGTGAGGCGAGAAAGAGAAAGGTGCCAAGAGACGTGGGATCAAGACGCTGCCTTCTCCTTCTGGTTGGCAAGGTTTGAACTGGTGCCCTGACCTCACTGCTTAACGGTGCTAAGTCTCCAGGGAGACAGGAATAAAGTGCTGCAAGAACCAAGATGCTGAAACCCTGGGGCGCTCCCGGGAGGCGCCCCAGGCCCCTAGGGCCCACACCCAACTGGCCGAGCCCCAGCCACTTCACACTTGATCTTTGAGTCAGCTGGTGGGGTGCGAAGAGTGTTACTTTTAAAAGCTTGGTCAAGGCTTCATGGCTGTTCTTTTTATAATTTTTTGATTAAAGGAAGCACATGTTTTATGCTCTTTCCCATATAAATGTTATCTTTTGCATTTAAGTAATATAAAGTATCAGTGAAGTCATTTTCACATAGATGCAAGAATTACAGCCAGGATGAAAAGATAAGTCACAACTATTTTGGGGGTGGGGCGGTGGGGGTATGTTAGAAAGGGACCCTTTCCAAAATTAACTTTTCCTGAGTTACCAAATCAGGGCTTTCTCATTATTGAAAATATAGAGGCTGGATAAAATGAAAAGAATCAGAAAAAATACCTGTAATTATATGTTATAAACAAATCTACTCTCAGCATTTGAAAATTTTCCTTTCACTCTTTTGTCTATGTAAAGTGTTCTTTACATAGTTGACCTACTACTACTCTGTTCCTTTGAAGTAATATTATATAATAAACATTGTCTTATGTCATCAAGGACTGACATAAACATGTTATTCAGTGGCTTGTTATACTCATACACATAATTTACATAATTATTTCTATAAAGTTGCAGTTTTCGTTTTGTACTATTACCACTTCTGTTGAAGTGAATGTCTATCTAATCTATCTATCTACCATCTATCTATCTAATCTCTTCAATATAGATAGCTAGAATAATAATCACTAGTTTATACATAATAACTTAAAAACCTGTTTCGATTTTTTAGATTCCCTGCTTTCTTGAACCCTTACTGATTAAGTACTCGAATATTTTTTAATCTCATTGGTGAAAACTGCTATCTTAGTTTTTAGTGGTCATCTTTTTCACTATTTGTGAAATGAACTATTTGTGAAAATGAATATTTTACTTGCTATTTATATTTCATTTTGTTGAATAATCTGCTTATGTCCTTCGAATGACTAATGTTAAGGTTTTTGTTTATTAATCCTTTGTCATATTTGTAATAAATATATTTTTTAGTTTCTTTTTTTTTTTAAGAGGCACTGGAGAGTGAACCCAGGACCTCATAAATGAGAAGCATGTGCTCAACCACTGAGCTACATCTGTTCCCCAATTAGAACTGGGTTTTCCATTTGTTTGTTTGTTTTTGTTTTTCAGGAGGTACGGTGGATCAAACCCAGGACCTCGTACATGGGAAGCAGGCTCTCAGCCACTTGAGCTACAGCCACTCCCCCAGAAGGTTTTTAGTTTATTGTTTATTTCAAATCATAGGAAAAAACGTAGGGGCTATTCTAAAATCTCCTTGAAAGAAGAGTGACAGATGAACTTATGTTTTTATGAAATGTTGGAACTTTTCATTAAAAAATGGATAGCTTATTATAATAAATTATTACCATGCTAGAAATGCGATTCAAATTTATTAGAAGTATTCTGAAGAAATACTAAAAACCCATGAGGGATTTCAAAGGTTATATTCAACAAACAAAAACTAAAGAAACTCAATCACAAAATGGTAATACTTAAAATACTTAAAAAATTTCCCACAATAGGGCAATTGTTAAATAGGTAAATGGTGACACATCAATAAAATAAGTATAAAACCTATGTGTTTTGTCCTATTATATTTCAACTGTGCCAAATTATGCAATCTATTAGTGAGGACGGAAGGAAACATGAAGATAGAAAAGTGGCTGATGTTTTAGGGTGCGGGACTCTAGGCATATTTTTTCATGTTTCCAGTTCCAGTATTGATGTTATTTACTGAAATTGGACTGAAAACAGTTTTGGAAGAGATTCTCAAAATGAATGAAAACTAGTGTAAGTCATGGTGCCATGTGGGCATTTTGGAGTGGCGTCCTTTCAGTGGGATGGGCAGCTGTCTCCTGACCCCTTCAGCCCCAGTTCCCCGGGAACAGCAAAGAGCACTGCACCGGACCAGATTCCTGGGTCTGCCCCCGGAGCCGACACAAACCGAGTGCTTTCCCAGAGTCACTTTATTTTTGTTGGGTCAACAGCATATGCTGACATTGCACCCAACCCAATGAATGAAAGGACAACCCCTGCTTTCAGGGAGCTTACTACTTAAAGGTGTAAAGATCTGAGAACTAAGTGCAGGCTAATAAAAACGTTCCTCCATATTGCGCGTAATCGCTTCCATTTCTAATTAGACCTTTTAAACATACAGTCAATGCAGCCAGGATGTGAGATGTGTTTAAGTTAATGTTACAATTAGAACATTGGCATTTGCATTTACTGACTTTTTTGTGCTTAAATTTGTAATCTTAACTTTGCTTTAACAAGTTTTTATGTTTAATTTCTTCTCCATTTTTTGAAATAACAGAAAGAAACAGACAGTGCTTAATAGAGTTTGCATTTAAATAGCCTGTGTAGGCGGCAGTTACCACCTCATTGAGTTGAATAGATTGAGGGAGGAAAAAATCCCACTTTTTCTGCTCTTGCCTTTGTACAGCTGGAGACAGTTTTCTGCCAAGCTTCCCTAGCTGCAGCAGATTGGATTTTGTTCTGTCGTCGGGAAATTTGCAAACAAAAAACATGGAGCCTATATTTTTCTAAAAAGTTTTGCAATTGACAGAAAGAGACAGTAGTGCAACATTGAAACGAAAACATTAAAATAGTATTTCTTCCCTCAGTCAAAATGTACTTTTAAAAATTGCGCACAATTTCTTTAATACCTGTCCATATAATGGCTAAGAATAGGATAAGACCAAAATATTTGAGCCTACTGTGCTCCTTGCACTATTAGAATTCTGTCAGTGTCGTCTGACAGGCCGGCTGCAGGAAAAGGCTGTCATCCTGGGCTCAGCGAGACAGCCAGTCGCCGTTGCAGTTCTTTTCAGGCATCCCCTCCGAAAGCGGCCTCAGCAAAGCCGCTATGGACAGTGAATGCTCCTAACTGGCCCCTCGAACTCCTGTCCCACCACCTGCTCCGGTGGGCACCACTCGTGGAGCTTCACAGCGCTATTGGCTTCCTGGTGCGGCTCTCACAAAGGACCACACGCTGGTGGCTTACGATTCTCTCACGGTTCTGGAGGCTGTGAGTTTGAAATCAAGGGTCAGCAGGGCCACGCTCCCCCGGAAGCCTCTAGAAGGCTCCTTCCTGGCCTCGTCTGGTTTCTGGTGTTGCCAGCCATCACCCCCTCGGTGTCTGTCTGTGTTCCTCTCCCCTTCTTCTCCTAGGACACCAGCCACAACGGACAGGCCCATCTTAACCCAGTGTGGCCTCATCTTAACTTGGTCACCACTGCAAAGACCCTATTTCCAAATAAGGCCACATTCATGGGTACTGGCCCAAGACTTCAAAGTACCTTTTTTCGGAGAACACTAGTCACCACAGAACAGGAACTCAGAGCACAATTCTCATGGCTGATCCCATGGTCCAGACACATGCGGGGCATTTGAAAGAGGGGCACAGCAAGAAGAGAGGGGCAAGGAGGAATGTTTTACACTTTGAGAAACTTACTGTGGTTGGTGTAATAATATATATGCCAAGCACAGAAATTGAGTGAGCTTTACTTAATATACTTCATCTTAGACTCTATGAAACTCATATATTTCTTCCCATAAACTTGTCACTGTGAAGGCCTCACTCTAAGTTGTTGCCGCATGTAACAAACTCTGGCCTTAAGACTTTTCATTGTTAAGGATTTACTTCTACTTCTGCTTTTCCATAAGAAGTTTCTAGTGATTTTGACAATCATTTCCACTTGGTGCATTTGGAGAAGGTTTCAAATGCCTGCTCTGTGAAGGCACAGTAAGAGAGGAGTGATTCTCTCTAGGACAAGAAGTAACTTACCACAGAGGGACTTGGTTACTAACTCAGCAAAAGGAGCATTTTGAAAGGTGTGGAGTTTTGGGGAACATTTGGTTTCCATATTAGAAGGGAACTTTGGCTATTGTAAAAGTTCAGATTAAATATGAAAGTCGGGCCCGGCTAGATAGCTCAGTGGATAAAGAGCTCGCTGGGAAACCACATGGGAGGCCCTGGGTTCGGTTCCCGGGGACCTCTCCTAGCGGGCAGACCGCCTTGAGAATGGCAAGCCGCCATGGGCGGGCCGGAGCCGCCGTGGGCAGGGCAAAAAGCTGCCACGGACAGGCAAAAGCTGCCACGGGCAGGGCAGG
>PVKH010035364.1:0-11742 GCA_004027955.1 Chaetophractus vellerosus | reverse complement strand
TGGCATTCCACACAGCATTGCTTCTGATCAAGGAACCCATTTCACAGCAAATGATGTGCGGGAATGGGCACATGCCCATGGAATTCACTGGTCTTACCATGTTCCCCATCACCCTGAAGCAGCTGGATTAATAGAACGATGGAATGGCCTTTTGAAGACTCAATTACGGTGCCAACTAGGTGGCAATACCTTGCAGGGCAATGTCCTCCAGGAGGCTGTGTATGATCTAAATCAGCATCCTCTCTATAGTGCTGTTTCTCCCATAACCAGGATTCATGGGTCCAAGAATCAAGGGGTGGAAATGGGAGTGGCACCACTCACTATTATCCCTAGTGACCCACTAGGAAAATTTTTGCTTCCTGTCCTTGCAACCTTAAGCTCTGCTGGTCTACAGGTTTTAGTCCCAAATGGAGGAGTGCTGCCACCAGGGAACACAACAATGATTCCATTGAACTGGGAGTTAAGATTGCCACCTGGCCACTTTGGGCTCCTCTTGCCTATGAATCAACAGGCAAAGAAGGGAATTACTCTGCTGGCTGGGGTGATTGATCCTGACTATCACAGGGAAATTGGACTATATCTACATAATGGGGGTAAAGAAGAGTTTGCCTGGAATGCAGGAGATCCTCTAGGGCATCTCCTAGTACTACCATGCCCTGTGATTAAAGTCAATGGAAAATTGCAACAAACCAATTCAAGTAGGACTAACAATGGCCCAGAATCTTCGGGAATGAAAGTGTGGGTCACCCCACCAGGCGAAGAATCACGGCCAGCTGAAGTGCTTGCTGAAGGTAACGGGAACATGGAATCGGTAGTGGAAGAAGGTAGTGATAAATATGAACTTCAACCACATGACCAGTTACAGAAACGAGGACTGTAATAGTCATGAACCCTTCTACCTTGTTTCATTATGAGTATGACTGTATATGTACACAAAATGAATTTCTTGTTTTCTTCCCCAACCTTTTCCCCTATCATATGAAAAGTTGTATTAATTTCATGTCATAATATTTAAGGATGTTAAGTTTAAGAGTGAATATTACCCAAGGACTTGCACCCTATTCTGTGGGGAATTAATGCATTTCCAGTGGTACGCAGAGGAGTTAAACATTGTTAGGCGGAAATATATATGTATGCTTGTATGTTATTGTTTCTACTTAGAGACTAAGTATGGTTTAGGGTAATGTGTATGGTTGCCGAGTTGACAAGGGGTGGCCTGTGATGGCTAGGCTAATATGTCAACTTGGCCAGGTAATTGTGTCCAGGTATTAGGTCCAGCAAGCACTGGGCTAATTGTATTACAAGAGCATTTGGCAGAAGTCTAGGGGGTCAGTCAATGAGAAGGGAGGTCCCCTTGGGCTAGAGCCTTCTTTGTCTGCTGCCCACAGATAGCCCTATAAATGTCATTGTACTCTTCTTCCCTGCTGGATGCTGGAGTTGGGTGGGAAACTGAGAATGCAGCTTACCTTTGGTAACACAGTGTTGGGAACAGTCTCACAATTCCCTGTCCATGCTCCGTTGTTCTCTGATTTATAACAAACACGCTTGACCAGGATCTAAACTTTCTTGATTCTTCCCCTTAGAAAACTAGTCTGTTACTGTGTAAGTTTTAACTTTTTCTCAATACCACCAACCTTGCTTTAATTTAGTAGCAGAAGCATATGTTGAAAATTCTCTGAACCTACCCCAGTGGAGAGAGTAGTGAAAGACAGTCTGGCTTTACCCTTACCTTAGACAATGTCATGAACTGCCCTTGCCACGAGAAGATTGTCCACTCAGATACTTACACTCAGGGCATGACTCCGCAGGTGCTCCTGTCGGGTGAACCTCTTGCCACAGGTCTCACAGGGGTAGGGCCGCTCACCCGTGTGTGAGCGGATGTGCCGCTTAAGGATGCCCTTCTGTTTGGCAGTGTAAGGGCAGAAAGGACACTTGTGGAGCTTGATGGGGACCACCAACACATCACCTGGGAAACCAAATGGAATGCTTTAGCTGTTCTGTAAGCAGCGATGACATTGGCCACCCTCCAATGGATGGGATCCAGAGCTACGGAATTCCACCAGCTCAGATTAAGAAGATGCCAACTCCACCACCAGCTAACAGCAAGACCTTGCCTGCAAATCCCAACTCTGAATGGCTCCAAATGAGCCAGAGAGAAAAGTGGGCTTCTGAGGTAAAGTTGCAAAGAATGCCATACTTTCAAACTTTTTTTTACCATGGCCCACAGTTAGAAACACAGCTTACATCACAACCTTAGAATATATATACCTTCATGTGGATAACTGGAAAAATCTTCACGAAACAATACTCACCCTGATAATTTCTATTCTCTTTGATATCACTTTAAGAGAATGCCAATTAAGACCTCCTAAATAGATCTCATGACTCTCAATTGTTTGAAAAACTCTGTTATTAGGGTCAGACTTCTGAACCAGGATTCATGCTTTCTTTGACAGTTGTTCCTAAGGATATCTGCCAGGATTGTGTAGAAGAGGTTTGCTATGATGCACACCCTAAATTGTTTGAGATTCATGTTAATTCTACGTATCTAGGGGGGCCGGCTGTAGCCCAGTGGATAGGGCGCTGGTTCACCACATGGGAGGCCCTGGGTTCGGTTCCCGGGGACCTCTCCAAAGCGGGCAGACTGCCTTGTGAAGGGCAAGCTGCCATGGGCGAGGCAGAGCCACCACGGGCAGGGCAAATAAAAGCCGCCACAGGCAGGGCAAAGCCACCACGGGCAGAGCAAGTCACCCGCGAACGGAGCAGATCCGCCCATGAACGGAAGCGGAGCCGCCCGTGAATGGAAGCAGACCCACCCGCGAATGGACCGCAAACGGAGCAGAGCCGCCTGTGGTGTGCCCCTGCAGTGAGGGGAGACAGAGCAGATACAGAAGAACGCAGAGAAATGAACACAGCAAGAGCAAGCAGAAAGGAGGGGATATGTAAACAAAAAAAAAGGATTCTTTAATAAAAAAAAAATTCTACATATCTAGAATCAACAAATATTCAGGAGTTCTTTTTTCACCTTGCTCATTACAACTCTTAAAGTTACAACACCTATATCACCCACATGTATGGAGACTGTTCCTTTCAACTTTCCTGAGTTGTACCTTATTGTGATATTCTGAGACTTGTTCCTTCAACCTATGCCCTTCGGGATGTTACAGACTTTGATCCTATCATAAATGAAGAGATTAGTGATTTAAGCTTTCCAGGCTCTACTGCTTACCAGCTGTATGACCTTGGACATCTCACTTAACTTCTCTGTGCCTTACTTTCCTGATCTGTAAAATAGGGATCAGGTAATCACCCATTGGATCAGTTTTAGAAATGCTAAGTGGCCTCATGGCAGCAGTTTCATGGAGGGGGTAGAAGCCAGACCATAGTGGGCTGAGTATAGTATGGAAAGCAAAGCAGTGGAGGCAGTCAATGTAGACGACCCTTGCAAGAAGAGTGGGAGGTGATGGAGCTGGGGCTGGGAAGAGGGTGGGGGAGGAGAGATAACAGGAGGACCTTATGTTCTTGGCAGTGTCTGTCAATATCAGGGATGAGCAAGGCAGATACATAACCATTGTAGCAGCCTCCTGGTGGGTCTCCCTACCTAGGTCTCCCTCTCCATGCCTTCTTGTGCTAAGACCAAATTCATCTCACTGAAGCACAGTTCCAGTCCACTCCCAAGCTCAGAAACTACCAAAAACTCCTCTGTGGCCACAGATAAAAAACTTAAGCTTTCGGCATTTAAGATCTTCCATGCTCTGACTCCAATTTAATTTCTCCCTATGTTTTCTTTTCTTACTCTCAGATGCTTCTTCCAAAACGCCCCCCCTGATCTCCCAGTGGGAAGCCATTTCTCCTTCTGTTGGACTACTGTGAAAACCCATATCTCTGCTGTCTTTCAACCCTAGTACTTTTCCACCAGGTAATGTCACTTACACACATGTCTTATCTCCTCTCAGACGCCATCAGTTCTTTGAGGGCTGGATCCATGTCTCACTTATCTCTGTATCTCCACAAGGAAGGTGCTCAATCATTTGTCAAGAAATGAATGGCCAACCAAATCAATCCCACTCTGCGCCTTCACACTTGGAATAAATTTACCCTGTAGCCATGTGAATGGAATCAAAACCTGGCAGAGTGCGCATATAGACTGGACTTGAATGAGGAGATGACATGGAGCTAAATTACTATTTCTCGATACTCATGCTTACAAGCCAAAGGGTTGGTAGATAAAGTCATGGCAATGACAACCTGTATCTATTTGTGCTGTCTTCACAGTTTGTTTAATGAGTAAAATAAAGCCAACCCTGGGTTCCAGTTCTGGCTGTGCCACTTACTTACCAGAGTTCTGCATTCTTGAAAAATTTACTTAACCCTTCTGGGTTTCAGTTTCTCCACAATTCTGCCAAACGCATGGGTGCGATGACAATCTAATGGATGTGAAAGGGCAAACACAGTCTGTGAAGTTCTATTATATGAATGGAAATGAGAATTCCAACAAGTTCCCATAGTGTGTTCCTTGAAATACACATTACATTCTAAATGCTGGTTAAGCAGTATCTCTGAGGACCATAAACAGTGTTTTCAATTCTAATTTTAATCAGATATTCAGCGTGTCTTTGCTTAAAGAAAAAATGAAATTAAAAAGCCCCAAGACAGCCATTTAGTAATAATATAAGCAAGTGATCTTCCCTTATTTAAAGACTTTCACTGACCAATATTGATGGGTAAACTAGAGATATGATTCATTAATTTCTTTGCTTGAAGCTGGGAAGTCACTGGGGTACTTTCATCAGTGAAGTGGCAGTCTCCTACAAGATACCTCAAAACACAATGATCTCATCTGTTAAGAGGAGTCAACAATGTTAATTCATCCTTCAGAAATTTCAGGAAAACAACCAAGTTCTCTCAAAACATGAAAACCAGGAAGTGGATGTGGCTCAAGCAATTGAGCTCCTGCCTACCACACATTACCACATGGAAGGTCCCAGGTTCGGTTCCTAGCGCCTCCTGGAGAAGACAAGCAAGACAGCAAGCTGGCATGATAGGCAGGCGTGGTAAGTTGATGCAATAAGATGACACAATGATATACAAAGAGGAAAGAAATAAGAGACACAACAAGGGGGCCGGCTCGATAGCCCAGTGGATAGGGCGCCGGCATACCACATGGGAGGCCCCAGGTTCGATTCCCAGGGACCTCTCCTAGCAGGCAGACCGCCTTGAGAATGGCAAGCCGCCATGGGCGCGCCAGAGCCACCATGGGCAGGGCAAGAAGCTGCCACGGACATGGCAAGAGCCGCCACGGGCAGGGCAGGTCGCCCGCGGATGGAGCGCTGCCAGCCACCCGCGAACTGAAAGCCGGCCGTGAACGGACACAGAGACCGCCCACAAGCGGGGAAAGCCGCGCCTGCGCAGTGACCACTCTCGGCACGTCGCCGCAGCGGGGAGAAGGGGAGATATGTAATAAAATAAATAAATCTTAAAAAAAAAAAAAAAAGAGACACAACAAAGCAGAGAGCTGAGGTGGCTCAAGCAATTGGGTGCCTCTCTCCCATATGGGAGGCCCCAAGTTCAGTTCCCAGTTCCTCCTAAAGAGAAGACGAACAGACCAGAGAGCACACAGCAAATGGACACAGAGCAGACAGTGAGCACAAACAACGAGAGGGGGGAATAAATTTTAAAAATAAATCTTTTTTTAAAAAAAACATGAAAATGAACCAAAGGATCTAAGAAATTTACTTGCATGAAACCAAATACCATATAACTCTAAAATATTCTCAAGTAGATAGCACCATTGACCATGATGTGTTTTCTGAGTGCCTGCTATGTGCTAAATACCATGGCAGACACAGAGGAGTATATATCTCCTACATGTATAGAACACATTATCATATGTGAGAAAAATTTTTGAAAAGCTTCTCATTTGTTCTGTGAAAAAGTCAGAGCAGGGATGATTACTCCTATTTTACAGATCATGAAACAGGCTCAAAGAGATTCAATGACTCAACAAAGGTCCCACTGCTGGTTAGTGGAAGAGAGTGGGGGATCTTTCCATGTCTCCAAACTTCCCTGTGATAGTTAATCTCATGTGTCAACTTGGCTAGGTTGTGGTGTCCAGTTGTTTAATCAAGCACTCACTGTCATGATTGTTAGTATGAGGGTATTTAGTAAATGGGTCCAAAGCATTAGTCAGTTGTTGCATCTATGGCTGATTACATCTACAATCAACAAAGGAGATTGCCTTCCACAGTTAGTGAAGTCTCCTCATCCAATCTGTTGGAGGTTTTAAAGAGATAAACTGAAGATCAAATTGATAAACACAGAGAAACCAGCAGTTGATGATTTGGAAAATTATCAGCCTATCCAGATAGCACACTTTGAGTCTAGGGCCAGAAGCTGCTCTCTTGGGCCCTCCCTGAGCTCCCAGGAGGTGAATTCCCAGAGAACAGAGCTCCTGGAGAAAGTGTGGCTAAACAACCCTTTGGTAAAGAGGATGTGGCTGAACATGGATCCAGTCAGCCATTTAAGAGGAAGTCAAGGTTGGAAATGCAATTATTCAAGAAGGATCTCTGGAAAGTTCTTTTATCTGATGGTTTGGACCCTCTTGAACAGCATGCAAAGCTAACAAGGTTTCTGCAAATTTTTTATGAATAGAAGCACTGTCATCCTGGACTGAAAGGGATAGAGAAGAGATAAATTAAAGGAAGAATGACTTCAAGGGCAGATCCACGGAAGCAGAGGTCTGGACTGAAAAAATTTCCTTGGGCCAAGAGAGTAGACCCACTTATGTGTGTGGAAAGGGTGGGTCCACCCCTGAGCTTGGAGGTTGTGGGGCTTTTGCCCCCAGCAGGGAGAGTGTAGCCACCACCCCAAAGCTCAGAGAGAATGGGGTCTATGCCCAGGTGTTCAGGAAGAGTTCAGCCCTCACCCCAGTGTTTGGAGATGGTAGGACCTATATCCCAGTTTAAGGGCAGGGATAGGCTGCCAATCCAGTGCTCAAAGAAGGTAGGACCTAGGCCCTATTGTTCAGGGAGAGCATACTCACTGTACAAGTGCTTGGAAAGGGTGGGGCTGTCACTCCAGCAAGACTGGAGGACAACGCATCAAGCCACAGGTGACTCTTAGACCTTGAGATCCAAGAGAGTTTTGGACTTGCTTGGGAACCGTGACCTCTGTTTTCCTTCTAATTTCTCCCTCCTGGAATGGGAAAGCCTATCCTATGCCTGTCCCACCATTGTATTTTGGAAGCAGATAACTTGTTTTCTAGTTTTCATGAGACCATTGGACTGAGAGAAATTTTGCTCCAGGAAAGATCACACCCGTAACCATAAGTGATTTTGATGGGACTTTGGACTTAGCATTGTTATTGAAATGATTTAAGACTTTTGAGATATTAGGATAAGGTGAATGTGTTTTGCACGTGGGAAGAACATTTTGGGGTCCAGAGGGTGGACTGCGGCAGACTGAATTACGTACCACAATTTAGACATGTTCTTGGTCTTGATCCACATTCCTATGGGTGTGAACCCATTGTAAATAGGATCTCTTGAAGATGTTATTTAAAAGTGTGGCCCAACAGATTGAATTTGGACTTTAATGCAGATGACTGGAGTCCTTTATAAGCAGAAGAAATTCAGACATAAATAGAAATCACAGGGAGGGCTGGAAGCCTGAAGTAAATAGAACCAGGAAGAGAAAGGACATTGTCATGTAACAGGAAAGCCAAGGAACCTCAAGGATTGCCAGTCTTCCAGAATACTAATGACAAGTCTTCCAGCCTCTGAAACTGTGAGACAATAAATTCACATTGTTTAAGCCAGCCCATTGTGTGGAATTTGTCATAGCAGCTGGGAAACAAGGACATGTCCCAACATGCTTATACTCTGGTTATGGAGGTAAAACACAAACATATATGAAAAGACAATTTCCTACCCATAGCATGTGTTTTATTAGTACCCATAAGTGGTGGTGATGTGATGACAGTGATGATGATGACAGTGATGACAATGATGCTTATGATGATGGGAGAATACAAAGCACAGATGGTGCATGCTAAATAACCAGCAGAGATGAATGCTAATGGAGCTGGCTGAACTCACCTGAATCCTCTCCATACCAGTCAGTCTGGACATCCATCATGGAACTCATGGCTACTCCTGCACCATCTGGCCTTCCCTCCAAACTCCGAGAAAAGTGATGATCTGCGTCATCTTTGCTCTGGACAGCACTGCTGTGCAAGAGTGCCTCCAGGAATTGCTTGACATGGTAGTTACTATATGCCAAGTCAACAGCCTGGCCACTGGGCAAGCCTTCCTCCATGTGGGCCAGGCTCAGTGGGGTGGCATACTGCTGCAGCTGTTCACCAACCTCCACCTCCACTTCATCAGCATCAAATTCCACCTTGGGCTCTATCCGTTTGGGAGGAATAAGGAGGTCACTTTCAGCTGAGCCACAGCCCTGGCTGTCTTTCACCACCAGTTCTAAGGGCTGGCAGCCCCCACAGCCACTGCAAGGAGACTTTCTTGGACAATCTATACTCTCTTCTCCCTTGCCTGGAGAGGAGACCAAGCTCTTGGTAACACAAGAGGTCCCTTCTCTGCCTGAACTGGGGTTTCCACTGTCAACTTGATGAGCTGCAGCTGCTGCTGCAGCTGCTGCCGCTGCTGCCGCCACCGCTGCAGCTACAGCTGCCTCCTTCTCCATCTTTCGACAAATATCAAGGGATGACCTGATATATGCCTTGCAGAAGTTCACCACGTCATTCATCTGCAAGTAGCTGGCAGCTGACATAACTTCAATCACATTCTCCCCACACAGATCCAGCTTCCCAGAATAGAGGAAGTCTAGGATGGTGGAAAAGGCATCAGAGGTGACAATGTCCAAGGAGGCAGTGCTGTGCCTCCCGCTGTCCTGGATATAGTGAATGAGCAGGGCTCGGAAGTAGCCGCTGTTGGCAAACAAAATGTTCCTGTGGGCCTTGAAGATCCGCCCCTCCACAATGATGCTGCAGTCACAGAAAAAGTCCCTCTTGCGCTGTTCATTCAACTCCCCCAAGAGCTTGGCATAATAGGATTGCATCTCCATTTCTCTGCCAGCTGCTGTTGCTCTGGAGTAGCCGGTATCTCTGCCAAGATTTTTAAAGTTAATGTACAAATCCCCACATTATAAATATGATGTTGGGTTTTAATACATTTTTTTAATTCTTCCAGAAAACACTGGTTCAATCGTGTCCTTGTTGATATAGGACAAATGAGAGATCCAACTTGGTTAGCTTATGAAAAGCAACAAAAATAACCATAGATAACTGCATATGGGTACTTAGTATTTTACATGGATAATTTTAATGAATTCTTATTTTAAAAGCTCGCTGAGTAAGAACTAACATTGTTCCCATTTTTATGATAAGGATATTGAGACTCAGTGAGGTCAGGGGATGACCCAACTGGTAACAGAGCCAAGACTCTAAACCAGATCTGTTGGCCTCCAGAGGCCATGGTCTCATGCACTATATTCTACTTTCTTCAAGACTCAAACTATAGCTAATATCGAAATCTAAAAATGACAGATCAGTATCCAGTGTCCTAATCTAGAAGTTAGAAACTGGCAAGTACCAGCCTTAGCTCACACCTATAACCATCACTTTGTTGCAACAACTGGTGTATTCTTGTGCTAGCCAGCATCTGTTCCTCCTTTTGGCTTTGGAGGAACCACCTTCTGCCATCTTCAACCAATGTGCTTTGCATAAATCTGGTTCTAGCCCCAGACTCCAGGTGTGTCAGATAAAATGTAGGCTCACACAATCAGCATATCCCTCCTTCTGACCACAGTGATTGGCTCAGAAATGGTCATGTGGCTTGGTCAGAGCCAATGAAAAGCAAAGAAATGCTTGCCAGGTTTTCTCAGCTCCATGTGCAGGTGGGATGTGAGGAGGGATGGTGCTACCACACTACAGGGGAACCAGCCTCACAAAGATGACAGCCCAGCTGAGGCAGGACCGACAGATGGCTGCCAGGAACGCTACCTGAGTCCCAACGGAAGCTGTCAGAAGCCAGTTAAGTCCCTTTTTGAGCTGGCTGGTCTGAATCATTTGCAAGCAATGGACTCCTGTTTGGCTCCACTACCCTTGATTCAATCCTTTGTGTTATTTATGCACTGGCCCTTCTCTGTCAGTGGACTACAAGCCCTTTGAAGACACGGATCATGTCTTATTCAATTTGATATCCCCCATAGAACCTGGCAGAGTACTTTGGACAAAGAAGATTTGCTAAGTAGAAAAAAATATACCTTTCTTAGCTGCTAAGTATAACAAGTGGAAATCAAGTTTAAAATCCTTCTGATAGTGAGACGGTAGAGAAGCTGACCTTCCCAAGGTCTCCCCTCCATCTTTTCTCTCCACACAAACCACTTAACCATCCACCAACTACCATTTTTACCCGTGGACCCACTGAGCTCAGAGAATTTCCTAAAACCAAGTCACTTTCCTCTATTGGAATCACAAAAGGCCTAGTGAGAGCTGCCAACCTTCACTAATAGCCCTTTAACCACTCTTCTTTTGCACAAAGGGAACATAGTAATACCTCAGCCAGCCAGAAATCAGGCAAAAACAGGGGCGGGGCGGGGCAGGGGGGGGGGAAGCTCCTCTACTGGCAATATAGATTTCCCACAGCCTATGTCCTAAGTACAGGCTTTACTCCTAAAAAAGGCCAAACATCCTTATTAAATGGCTTTTTTTTTCTTAAGGAAGTACCAGGGTTTGAACCAGGACCTCACACATGCCCAGCCAGCGCTCAACTACTGAGCTATACCCTCTCTGCCTAAATGTCAATTCATACCAACTTTCCATACCTTTATAACAAGCAACACAACTAGAGAACCAATTAGGGAGGGAAGTGGGAATGAACCTCTATAAGCAAATAAACTGACAAACTTGAAAGTGAGAGCCGGCAGCCAGGAAAAGGTCAAAAAGTTATCGAAAGCAAACCTAAGAATTTTTTCAAAATACCAGCCTGAGGCCATTTAGCTAAGGATAGGAGCTGTCAGTATGTAACTCCTACATATTCTAAATGGCCTAAGGGCGTTCACTAAATTACAGCCCAGTTGGATTTAAGGCATCAGAAAGATTAAACTCAAGGAAGTATGTCATAATTTTGAGAAATTTTTTTCACCCAAAATACTTTAACATTTTGGATCGAAAAGGAAGAGAACTGTCATCTGAAAAATTCAACTATCCCCAAGTAAATCAACCCTGAAAGTTTTCACAGGGCTAAGATTTCACTCTCATTCACACCTCTTCCCGCTCACTGCTCCAACTAAAACTTCCCAGCAGCTCCTGATACTGCCTTTGACAATCAATATATTAATGGAAAAATAAGATATAGAAAAATAGTACCTTTAAATACTACATTTTATTCTTCCTCAGAACTAAAAGGAAACCTATGAGATTGGTAAAGATTTTCCAAAGTATTAATACCCACTGTTGTTGGGAGTGTACTTTGGAATGTTTTGAAGGAGAACTTGGCAATATTTATCAATACTTAAAATGTACACACCTTTTACCCCAGAAATGCCTCTGCTAAAATTTTACCCTTTTGGATGTATTCACAAAAATACATCAAAATATAAGTTCAAAGAGATCCATTGCACCTCTAGCACAAAAGTAGAAACAATCTGAATGTCCATCAGTAGAGGTCTTGTTAAAACAGTGATGGTACAATTACATTGTAGAATACCATGTTTTTTAATGAG